>OU975450.1:12500-20000 GCA_918857605.2 Philereme vetulata | reverse complement strand
GTCAAAAACCAACACCACATCATCGGCAAATGCTTGGTTATAATGGCCAAGATTTTCCAATCCCTTCAGTAGAGAGTCCAATAGCAGGTTCCATAATATCGGACCACCTATTGACCCCTGGACACAACCCTTGTTTGTGCTCCTTGCGTGTTCCTGACCTGCGTACCTGACTCTTACCCTTCGGTCCTGTAGATAACTGTCCAGCATTCGTCTGATGTTTATTGGGCACCTTTCTTCGGCCAGTCTGGTTCGTATTGCGGGCCACCACGCGCTATCAAAGGCTCCCTGTATGTCTAACGACACCAAAGTGATAAGCTTTTTTTGATTTAGTTTCTGTTGAATGTGATGCATCAGATCATAGAGGGAGTCTTCCGTGCTCCTTCGGGGCATAAAACCATACTGCCGGGTGCTGATTCTGGGAATCAGGTACCATTTCACGCGTCCTATCAGTAATTTTTCCAGTATCTTTCCCATAACTGGCAAAAGGCCTATGGGCCTATACGATTTCGGGTTAGTGTAATCCTTCTTGCCAGGTTTTCTTAAAATTACTACTATGGCCTCCTTCCAGGTAGTAGGGAAACACTGGAGTGCCAGGCATTTATTTGCCAGGGCAAGAAAAGACTCTGGATCTTGCGCAATAGAGTGGTCACAAATGTCAGCTGTGAGACCATCAATACCCGGGGCCTTCTTCGGATTAAAGCTTTTCACCGCAAACTTAAGCTCTTCAATTGTGAACGGTGGGTCATGTTTTTCATCATGAACCCAGTCGTTTACGTGGTTGGCTAGTTCCCTGGTTTGACGGTGATCTGCATTATCCTGACTTTCTGAGTCCTCCGGGTAGAACGTCTCCGCCATCATTGCTGCCGATTGTTCCGGGTTTAAAGTTTTCCCAGCTTTCACCAAGGGTAGGTCCTCTTGTCTACTTGTTGTTCTTTTTATCACTCTCATGATGCCTTCCCAAACTCCCTCCTTATCCTGTTTTCCACAGAATTCTTTCCAGCTTTGTATCTGAGCCTCCTTTGCTGCACACTCATATCTTTCTTTTGCTTGCAGGTACTCATCGACGACCTTTTTCTTCCGTATTGGCGCTGCCCATCGGATCCGACGCCTCCTGGTGGTGACCTCTTTTTTGAGATTGGCGAGTTCCTCCGACCACCAAGGGAAGGTTAGTGTATTTTTTGATTTATGTTTAGGTATGCTACTATTACTGGCTTCTATTATTGTTTTAATATATGTTTCTATTTTTCTTTCTAGTTCTAATTTGTTTTCGACTTTTTCAATTTCCACTTTATTTATTTTGTTTTTTTCTAATAAACTGGCCAGTTTCTCATGAAACTGACCCCAGTTTGCTTTTTTACTATTGTATATTCTTGTTGTTCTCTTTATTTCCATTCCCTTGGCTTTTGTCAGTCTTATTCTAAAAGTTATTGTGTTGTGATCAGAGCTCGTGAGTCCCTCTTCGACTTTCCAGTCCTCCACCAGGTTCAGCATTTCCGTCGGGCAGGCCGTAATGTCAACGATGCTAGCGTAGGTCTTGTTTCCCCTTATTGTGTAGAAGGTTGGGGTGTCTCCTTCGTTGAGTACCTGCAAGCCCATCTCTTCCAGAGTTCCGCTCAGGTCTTCGCCTCTTTGGTTCACTGTGGAACTCCCCCACCAAGTACTTTTGGCGTTTGCGTCCCCTCCTATAATGAGGTTCTCTATCCCTAGCCGCTCTTGAATCGTTTTAAGCTGCTCCAGGTATGGCCCTATGGCCTGTGGGTCAGGTTCGAAGTAAAAGGAGATCAGTGCAATCTCCCAGGCACTGGTCTTAACTTTGACTACTACGATGTTGTTGGTGGTAAAGCTCGGACATTGGATGACCTCTATGTCGTCGTCAAATACGGCGATTGCCGCTTTAACTTTTCCACCGTCTTGGTTAGTGCACTGGAAGATTCTCACACCTCTGTACTCTCTTACTCTGCCCATCGCTCCGATATAGGGCTCCTGGAGTAGCGCAAAGGCCATCTTTTTCGCTGTTGCCTCGAGCATTAACTCTTTTGTTGCCAGTTCCTTTCGTTGCAAATTGGCTTGAGCTACGTAGTATGGCTTCGCGCTTGTTACGGGGGATTTTGCGCCTGGGACAACCTCAGCAGTAGGCTACAGTAGCCCGCGCCAGTGAGTCCCATTTCCTCCGTACCGGACATTCCTGGCTGAAGGCGTTGTGGTCGGTCTTTTCCAATTTCGCGTGCAAGCAATTGCAGCACGATGGGGCCGCACCCGCCAGCCAGTCTACACACTCAACCTTCATGTGCGGCCCGCCACAGTGGCTGCACTTCTCTATTGTTCCTTTACACAAGCGCCTCCCGTGTCCGTATCCTAGGCACAAAGAACACTGCACCAGTGGTGACTGGTCCTCCACTTTAACTCTCTGAAGATCTATTTGTACTGTACCCGAGTCAACCAGTCTTTGCCAGATTTTTGGCGACACCCTCAGAACGATGTGGCTTGTGTGAGGGCTTCTGGTACGTTTCTTAAATAAGATCTCCAGTTTCTGATCTTTTCCGTCGAGGTCTTTCATTACAGACTTGTTTTGGTTTCTTAACGCCTTTAGTATGTCTTCATCTCCGTTGTACGAGAAGACATCCTTCAGGATCACCATTGGGTCTTTGTTTCGTACCTCCTGGACGTTTAGGTGGTTCTCTGTACCTTTCAGTCTTTCTTTGATCAGTTCTCTTTCCCTCTCTGTTCTGCAGCCAACTATAATCTTCCTATCTTTTGCCTTCCGTATCCTTTCTATTGCAACCCCTCCCTCCGTTGCGTTTACTGCTTTCCTAATTCTATTTAATACGTCTTCTCCCGTTTCCGTGTCCTCTTTAGATGAAATTACTACTGAGTGTAGTGCTGTCTGTTTCGGGGGCTGCCTCCTGGACGCCGCTGCTATGCTTGCGTACGTCACCCCCTCCAGGGTTTTCTGTTGCTGGTCCATCGCCTGTTTTAGGTCTTCCATCCGCTCATTGCTGTCTTTTATGAGCTTGCTGTGTTCTTCCATCCTCCTCATTAGCTCCTTCTCAACCTCGGATTCTCTACTCGGTGGTAGTGGCAATGGAAGAGGCAAGTCCGATGGGTTATCTTCGTTCTCAGCAACTTTCTGTCCCTCACCCTGGTGTCCCTTCAGTTTGTTTTCTTCCGCCTCCGCCTCTTTAACTAACTGGTAGAGACGCTCTACCAACCTAATGACCTCCATTTTTATGTCCGTTCTCAGGTTGCGTGCGCTGCCAAGCTGTATTTTGGCCGCGCTTAGGCAGGCTCTTCCCTCTGCTGCCTTACTGGCGTATTTGTGTTTGGCCGGAACCGGCGGACTTCCTTCCGCCTGTAATAAGGCAAAGCGGTTGCCCGCCGGGGCCGGCCCAGCCTTTTTAGGAGTGGTTTTTGCCTTGAGTTTGGTGATAGTTTTCCCAGACTCCCAGTCACCTATGCTACGCCTTACACCTGAAGCGTGGGTCTGCTCATCAGAAGGTCCTGCCTTCTGTGTCTGGTCGGGGGTTTTCTGGGGGTCAGGACTTGCCTTGTCCCCTGGCATTTTTATGGGAGTGCGAAAACCAAACATACGTATACGTATTACGGGAGATGTCAATAACGTGGAACTACACTAGTACACAGTAAGATAAAGGTTTGTAAAAGTTATAAAATAATTTGTAAAATGTATAGAATTAAAATGAATTAAATTGTAATTTAAAATTCTAGGATAATAATAACAATAACTAATTTAAATTTAATAAAATAAAATAAAAAATTTTGATTTCTCAATGTCTAACTAACTAATTCAGTCAAATACACAGTTTAATGTCAGTTTACAATTTTTTGTCCTTTTTGTTTCAGGTTCCACCGTGGTCGTCGCGACAATTTCAATGAGGGACCGCTGATTCACAAGTAAGTTGGTGAATTCCAACAGAAAAATAGGTACTCTACAGTGCTCTATGTAGAGTATTTAACTCTACACAGGTGTATCAATGAGTCAGCAGAAATGTTTGTGCACTAACATACGAAAACCCGAATAAATTCTTACAAAATTTTTTGAGACTCTACCTAGAGTCTGTCTCTATAAACAGTCTGATAGTCCTGTTTGTAGTCAACTTAACTAAAAAAGTCCGGTCCAATTTGGACAATGGGTTCCAGAGATATGAGCTTTTGAACTTTTGCAAGATGGCGGACAAAATGGCCGCGAAAACTTAAAAATGCAATAACTCCGTCAAAATAAAGCCCAGAGCTCCGGGGTTTTGACTGGCGTGATTGCCTTGTCCCCGTCTAGTCTCTTAAGCGATAAGTAGAGTCAAAAAAACTTTTGACTCTACCTAGGGCCCTAACTCAAATCAAATCAGGGAGGGGGGCGTTGCGGTGCCAGCAGCGAAAACCCCGTCCCAATCAGACTACTCTAGCGAGGGCTATGCCCGTTTAAAACAATCCAATATGGCGGCCAAAATGGCCGTTCAAGGGTCAACTCCGGAAGTAGCAGTCCGAATCGGACCGTGTTTGGGCTTGTTTTAAAAGGCACAACCCACACAATAGTTTGGGTCGGTTCACGTACTGATAGAACCCCCCCCCTGATTTAATACAACCAAAAAACACCAAAATTTTAACCAAAAATTCCCTAACTTAGCGAAATATAGCTAAAAAAAATTTTTAAAATAAACTACTATACTCAAATAATTATTATCTAAATTTCCTTAAAACTAATTTATTTCTAACTTTAGTTAGAAATAGCTTAGGTTAGGTTAGGTTAGGTTAGGTTAGGTTAGGTTAGGTTAGGTTAGGTTAGGTTAGGTTAGGTTAGGTTAGGTTAGGTTAGGTTAGGTTAGGTTAGGTTAGGTTAGGTTAGGTTAGGTTAGGTTAGGTTAGGTTAGGTTAGGTTAGGTTAGGTTAGGTTAGGTTAGGTTAGGTTAGGTTAGGTTAGGTTAGGTTAGGTTAGGTTAGGTTAGGTTAGGTTAGGTTAGGTTAGGTTAGGTTAGGTTAGGTTAGGTTAGGTTAGGTTAGGTTAGGTTAGGTTAGGTTAGGTTAGGTTAGGTTAGGTTAGGTTAGGTTAGGTTAGGTTAGGTTAGGTTAGGTTAGGTTAGGTTAGGTTAGGTTAGGTTAGGTTAGGTTAGGTTAGGTTAGGTTAGGTTAGGTTAGGTTAGGTTAGGTTAGGTTAGGTTAGGTTAGGTTAGGTTAGGTTAGGTTAGGTTAGGTTAGGTTAGGTTAGGTTAGGTTAGGTTAGGTTAGGTTAGGTTAGGTTAGGTTAGGTTAGGTTAGGTTAGGTTAGGTTAGGTTAGGTTAGGTTAGGTTAGGTTAGGTTAGGTTAGGTTAGGTTAGGTTAGGTTAGGTTAGGTTAGGTTAGGTTAGGTTAGGTTAGGTTAGGTTAGGTTAGGTTAGGTTAGGTTAGGTTAGGTTAGGTTAGGTTAGGTTAGGTTAGGTTAGGTTAGGTTAGGTTAGGTTAGGTTAGGTTAGGTTAGGTTAGGTTAGGTTAGGTTAGGTTAGGTTAGGTTAGGTTAGGTTAGGTTAGGTTAGGTTAGGTTAGGTTAGGTTAGGTTAGGTTAGGTTAGGTTAGGTTAGGTTAGGTTAGGTTAGGTTAGGTTAGGTTAGGTTAGGTTAGGTTAGGTTTTTTTTTTTTTTTTTTTTTTTTTTTTTTTTTTTTTTTCCTGTCCGGGCGCAGAGGCCCGGCCCGCGAGCTAGCCTACATGCTGTCTCCTCCAATGTGGATTTGGAGTCTTTCTTACTGAATGATTGTACACTGGGTGAGTATCTTTATTTCTTAACCTAGCATGGATATTTGATCTTTATTTCTTATTATCTATTTTGCTTATTATTATTATTTTATACATTTTAATATCTTATCACTATTGTCCAAACTATTGATATAGGTTAACTTAATTTACATTTCACTATTTTATAATGTTCCTATATATACTTTATTATACATATTCAGCATTATTATATCAGTTTTCTTATTTGACTTCTTAGATATTATACCTAAATTTACACAGCACTTTAATATATACATTTCTCCTGAACTTATAATTATCGGTTATTTTGACATGAACTTGACACTATTACACTCATATAGATTATTTTTATTTACATTTCCTTATTTTTATAATGTTCCTATATATACTCATTATATATAAAACAACATATTTATTATCTATTCTTATTTCTACATATAACTTTTTTACCTATATTAAGACAATAATCTATAAACACATTTCTACTTTCATTATCCCTAATTATCAAATATATATTTTCCTTTCTTAAGGCAATGTTTAGATTTTGCTCAAGCTCATATCTCAGCAAGCCATAGATGGGACATTCCAACAGGACGTGTTCAACCGTCTCTGCTTTATCCGGCTCACATGGGCACGATGGGTCCTCCTTACACTTGAACCGGTTCAAGTATTCTGAGAACCCACCGTGCCCCGTTAAAACCTGGGTCAATACATTTGAAATTTCCATCTTCCTAATTATTTGATGGGCCTCAATTGCGTCAGGAAAGAAAAGCTTAGTCACGGCCGCTTTGTCCTCTGATTTATATCTCCGGCTCCATACGTCAAGCGAATCCTTACGGATTTGTCGCTTGACGTATGAGACCGGACACGCATCATAGTCAGGCTTTTTCTTTAACTTCAGTGCGGCATCTTTGGCTAGCTCGTCGGCTCTTTCATTACCGTTCATCCCAGCGTGCGCTTTGATCCAAAATAAAGATGTATCTTTATTTTGGAGTTTAATGGTTTCCAGGTTCTGTCTGGCTTCTGTTGCTAAGGGATGAACGGAGCCATGATTCGTCACCGTCTCCAAAGCCGCCCGCGAGTCACTGTAAATACCATAACTGCTTTCGTGGCGCTTTAGAATCTCCCGCGTGGCTCGACATATGGCGTATAGTTCCGCCTGATAGACCGTGCAGTGAGATGGCAGCTTCAGTTTGAGGGATTTGATCTCCGCTTCGCCATTCCATAAGGATAGCGCCGCGCCGACCTTATCCTCAATCCTGCTGCCATCCGTGAAGATTCGGACTGCCTGTTTGTTATGTTTTTCAACATGCTGTGGGTCTATCAGGTTTATGAACTCTAAGCTCATATGCCTTGCCGGATGTGGGCGCAGACTAAACGCCACTCTGCTCTCTACCTCCCTGTCCCCCAAAAATGGCTGAGGAACTCCGCGCCTGGCTTCGTACAAGGCTGCCGCCTCACGGATTCTGATGTCCAGCGGCAGAATCCCAGCCAGTATTAGAGCCGGTTAGGTTAGGTTAGGTTAGGTTAGGTTAGGTTAGGTTAGGTTAGGTTAGGTTAGGTTAGGTTAGGTTAGGTTAGGTTAGGTTAGGTTAGGTTAGGTTAGGTTAGGTTAGGTTAGGTTAGGTTAGGTTAGGTTAGGTTAGGTTAGGTTAGGTTAGGTTAGGTTAGGTTAGGTTAGGTTAGGTTAGGTTAGGTTAGGTTAGGTTAGGTTAGGTTAGGTTAGGTTAGGTTAGGTTAGGTTAGGTTAGGTTAGGTTAGGTTA
>OU975450.1:0-10000 GCA_918857605.2 Philereme vetulata | reverse complement strand
GGCTTTTTATTTATTATATTTTTACATGTTTTCTTATCTACTAATACATTTAATACGGACACAAATTGTATAAACTAATATTATACAATTGTGTTTCCTTATTTCTACTTATTGATTTTACGTGCTACATTAACTATTTTACAACAATAATCTAAAAACTTATTTCTACTATCTTTACTATCTATTATTAATGACAAATTACTTTTATTTATATCTGTTCCTAATGCTATTTCAGTATCCGTGCGTATTGCTCCGAATCTGGGGCAGTCACAGATCAGATGCAGGACGTCTTCCTCGACATCGGGATCGCAGAGGCACGACGGACTCTCCTTACACTTGAACCGATGCAAGTATGAGGAGAACCCGCCGTGTCCCGTGAAAAGTTGGACTGTAGTGGGGGTTAGGTCTATGTGTTTGAGTACTTTATGTGCCCTAATAGCGTTTGGGAAGAAGGTTCTCGTGACAGCTCCTTGCTTTGCACTAATGTAGCGATGGTTCCATTCGCTAAGCGAGTCTCGTCTGAGTTCTCGCTTCGCGAATGAGACCGGGCAGCTGTCATACCTTGCTTTTACTTTTAGTGTCAGGGCTGCGCTCTTTGCCAACTCGTCAGCTCTCTCATTCCCTTCCAGCCCCATGTGTGCCCTTACCCAAAATAAGTTCAGCATTTTGTTCTGATTTCTGAGCTTTGTTATAGTCTCTCGAATCTGAGCTGCGAGGGGATGGGGGGAAGACAAGTTTGACACGGTTTCTAGGGCTGAGCGCGAGTCACTGAAAATGCTACAACTAAGTTCGGATCTTTTCAACGCCTCTTCCGTTGCCGCTGCCAGAGCCAGCAGTTCCGCCTGGTAGACGGTGCAGCATTCATCCAGCTTCAACTTACGGGTACTAATTTCAGTGGTTCCGATTCTGATGGACAGTGCGGCGCCTACTTTCCCCTGGATCTTACTGCCATCTGTGAAAATGTTGAGATGGGTGTCAAGGTTCTGGTCCAATGCTGCTCCGTCTTCCAGGCAGGTAAATGTTATATTTTTCCGAAGTGCCGGGTGTGGCATGGCCGCGTACGGTACTTGTTTTTCGATGTCTCGGTCTCCCACTACTTGCCGGGTGTAACCTTTCTTTATTTCATATAACAAAGCTGCTTCCCGGACTCTAATGTCCAGTGGGAGCAACCCTGCAAGTAGTAGCGCCGAGTTAAGCGAGACAGTTCTGTATGCTTTAACAAGCTTTTGTGCGAAGCCACGCTGCACCGAGTCAAACTCCTTCTTAATGCAGAGTTTCTCTGTTGCTGGTGCCCATACGCTGGCAGCGTACATGATGGTAGGTTCTACTACCGCGGTATAAATGACTCGTATTACTTCTGGCTGTAGACCCCAGCCCACCTTTGCGGCCCTAGACAGTTGATTGTAGAAACTTAGCGCTTTACGACAGACATTCGCGGCATGCGCGTTGAAAGTTAATTTGTTATCGATGGTGAGGCCAAGCAATTTGATCTCCTTTGACAGTCCAATGTCGGTCCCGCCCAAGCTCAGGCGCGGAGAGTCGTACTTTAGTTTGCGTGTAATTACCATGGCCATGGTTTTGTGTGGCGCAAACTTGAGCTTGTTCCGGACTCCCCACGCACGGACGTGTTCGAGCGCGGCATTGGCCTGCCTTTCAATCTCCAGCGACGTCCCACCATCGAATACTAGTACTATGTCGTCCGCGAATGCCTGTACGTAATCGCCCCTAAGCTCCAGGTCCTTCAAGAGGGGGTCCAGCAGCAGGTTCCACAGGATCGGGCCACCAATTGACCCTTGCACGCACCCTTTTTCTGTACGCTTTTCGTACTCCTCTCCGGCGTATCGGACCTTGACTCTTCGGTCACGAAGATAGCTATCTATCACCCGTCTCAAGTTTACCGGACACTTTTCCTCCGCCAGTCGGACTCTGATGGCCGGCCACCATGCGCTGTCAAAGGCCCCCTCTATATCTAACGACACCAGTGTCAGTATCCTCTTCTGGTCGAGCTTTGTGTTTATGTGTTTCATCAGATTATAGAGGGAGTCTTCCGTGCTCTTCTGGGGCATGAATCCGTACTGGCGAGTACTTATCCTCGGCACTAGGTGGAACTTGATTCGGTTGACTAGCATCTTCTCGAAGATTTTCCCCAGCACTGGGAGGAGCCCGATGGGCCTGTACGATTTGGGGGTGGTGTAAGTGTCTTTTCCCGGTTTCCGCAGCACAATGACCATGGCCTCTTTCCAAGGATTTGGGAAGTACGCGTATTCTAGACATTTGTTTGTTATACCTAAGAACATTTCTGGGTCACTGTCTATGGTTTCTTTGCATATGTCCAGAGTAAATCCATCCGCTCCGGGGGCTTTTTTTGGGCTGAAAGCACTCATCGCAGCTTTAAGCTCGGTCATGGTGAACAATGGGTCCCCAGGCTCAGCTTGTTGTCCATTGTTTACCCTCTCCGCTTCGGCTCTTATTCTGCGATGTATAGTGTTGTCGCTTTCTGTGGGGTCTTCTGGATAAAAAGATTCCGCGAGTACTTTCACAGAGCCTTTGGCGTCCAGCACTTTGCCCTCAACCCGAAGTAGCTCATCTTCTACCCTTTTTCTTGTCCTGCCTATGACTCTATAGATCCCTTCCCAGACCCCTTCCCTGTCCTGTTTGCTGCAGAAATCCCTCCAGCTCTGTACCCTTGCTTGTTCCGCCTCTAACTCGTATTCCTCTTTCTTTTTCAGGTACTCTTCGACGACTCTCGCTCTTCGGACCGGTGCGGTACCCTTGATTCGTCTCCTCCTGGTGGCGACTTCCCGCTTCAGCTGCGCGAGTTTTTCAGACCACCACGGAATAGTAAGTATTTGTGTGTGTTTTTTGGCTGGTATGGTTTCCTTGCATGCATGTGTGATTGCTTGAGTATATGTGTGTATGACTTCTTCTATCTGTTGCGTGCTGTGTGTGTGCTCTACTTTTGTGAGTGTGAGGTTTTTGTCCGCTTTAAATTGAGCCAATTTCTCACGAAATTGGTCCCAATTTGCTTTCCTCGTATTGTAGATTCGTGTTGTGCGTGTGATTTGTGTTCCGTGTGCTTTGTGTAACTGTATGTTAAATACTATGCCGTTGTGGTCCGAGCTCGTCATACTTTTCACGACGGTCCATCCGTCCACCAAGGTGAGCATGTCCTCTGAGCAAGTGGTGATGTCTACGTGGCTGGCGTATATCCGGTCTCCTCTCACCGTGTCAAATGTTGGTGTAGAGCCGTCGTTGAGTACCTGCAAACCGTGATCGTCAAAAAATTTCATGAGGTCCTCCCCTCTGGAGTTGGTTCTAACACTACCCCACCAGACGTTCCAGGAGTTAGCGTCTCCACCGATGACCAATCTGGTTGGCCCGAGTTTTTCCACCACCTTGGTTAGGTGATCCAGGTACGGTTCCAAGGGCTGGTCGCCCTCCAGGTAGATGGAGACTAGGTTAACTTCCCAGGCGGTTGTGCGGATCCCCAGGACGGCGATGTTTTTGGTGGTGAGCTGCGGGTATTGGATGACATCTAAGGTAGGGTCCATAACTGCTATCGCCGCCTTCACCATCTCGCCTTGTTCGACATTCTGGAAGATCCTAGTACCTGGGTACGACTTTAGTCTCTTTTGGGCCCCAACGTATGGTTCTTGTATGAGAATCACCGCTGCCTTACATTTAGCGGCCTCGATGAAGACCTCGTCTGTCGCCAACCGCTTCTTTCTGAGGTTTGCTTGAATGATCTTGTAAAGGACGCCCTCAGCAATACGCCACGGTGGATCTCGCTAGTGCTTCCCACTTGCGCCTCACCGGGCATTCGTTGCTAAAGGCGCCATGATCACTCTTTGCATTCTTAGCTTTTATGCAGTTTACACAGCAGGGGGTGACGTCACTCAGCCAGTCAGGGCACCCCGACTTCAGATGTGCTCCACCGCAGTGGCTGCACACATCGACTGCCTCGGTGCAGAATCGCCTTCCGTGTCCGTACCCTAGGCAGCGCGAGCACTGTACTAGGGGGGATTGGTCGGCGACTCTGATCCTCTGCATGTCGATGTATACAGTCCCCGCGCTTGTGAGGCTTTGCCAGAGTCGGGGCGACACCTTGATGACAACATGGGAGATGAGTGGGTTCCTTGCTTTTCGACGGAAGCGAACTTCCATGCGGTCATCTTCACCGCTCACTCCCCTCAGCAGGTGTCCGTTCTGTGTGCGGATAGCTTTTGTGATCTCCTCGTCCGTATGGCATTGGAGAACCCCATAGAGGATGACAAGAGGGTCTTTGTTTTTTATATCCTCTATGTTTAACTGCCCTTCCTTTTCAGCTATTCTTTTCTTTACCTTTCTCAGCTCTTCTTCGTTCTTACATCCCACTATTATTTTCCTGTCCTTTGCCTTCCTTATCTTATCAATCCTTGTCCCTTCCTCCGTTGCATGAACCACCTTCCTGATCCTTTCGAAGACTTGGTCCCCTGTCTCGTGGTCATCTTTTGACGAAACTATTATTGAGTGCATGGCGGTGTTGTCAAGAGGCTGCCTAACTGGAGAGCTCGCTGTCACGCTTGCATAGGAGCCTCTGTTTGTGTGCGACTCATGTTGCGTCTTTATTGTTTCCGCCAGCCTCTCCATTTCCTTCCTATGGTCCTCGAGTAGCCTTGCATGCTCATCTATTTTCCTAATTATTTCGTCACCTTTCTCAATCCTTTCTATTCTCCTTTCCTCTCTATCCCTGTCCTTTTCGGTCGTTATCTCTTCCGCCTTCGGTGGTTCTTTTCCTTGCTGCCTTAGATTTCCTGGGTCGCTTGCTTTCTTTTGTCCTGTTCCCTTGATACCGTCCGTTTCTTTGACTAGCTGGTAGAGCCTGTCGATTAGGTGTGCAACTTCAGTCTTAATGTCCGTCTTGAGGTTTCTAGCATTGTTTAGGCTAATTTTCGCCTTTGTTACGCAGGCTTTGGCTTCTGCCAGCCGGTCTACGCTCTTTATTTTTTGTTGTGGTGAGCAGGCCGCGGTCTCCGTCGTCGTCTTGAGGGTCTGTGCTTTGATCTCTTGCGAGAGTGATTTTAGTTTTTGCGTTTCAGCGGTGCTTGTATCGGACTTTCCTGCTTCCCATTCGCCTATGCTCTTCCTTACTTTGGAAGGGCCTTTGGGTGAACGCGAGGCTTCCTTTTGGGTGGGGTCTACCAGGAAGGTGCTATCGTGCGTCATTTTGGGGCTCGAGGCTGTCTCGTTGAGAGTTTTTGCGCCTTTTGCCGGAGTGCGGAAGCCGAACATATTGAGTTGTGCAAATGCCAAGGAATCGTGTCAAGTGTAAAAGGTTTTGTAAGGGTTTGTTTTAAGAAATTATTTGTCAAATTACTACACTAAAATAAAAGACCTATTCTAAACTAATTTAAGGGCGCAATAAAAAACGCAAAAAGAAAACAGGGACCGCTGATTCACAAGTATGTTGGTGAATTCCAACAGAAAAATAGGTACTCTACAGTGCTCTATGTAGAGTATTTAACTCTACACAGGTGTATCAATGAGTCAGCAGAAATGTTTGTGCACTAACATACGAAAACCCGAATAAATTCTTACAAAATTTTTTGAGACTCTACCTAGAGTCTGTCTCTATAAACAGTCTGATAGTCCTGTTTGTAGTCAACTTAACTAAAAAAGTCCGGTCCAATTTGGACAATGGGTTCCAGAGATATGAGCTTTTGAACTTTTGCAAGATGGCGGACAAAATGGCCGCGAAAACTTAAAAATGCAATAACTCCGTCAAAATAAAGCCCAGAGCTCCGGGGTTTTGACTGGCGTGATTGCCTTGTCCCCGTCTAGTCTCTTAAGCGATAAGTAGAGTCAAAAAACTTTTGACTCTACCTAGGGCCCTAACTCAAATCAAAACAGGGAGGGGGGCGTTGCGGTGCCAGCAGCGAAAACCCCGTCCCAATCAGACTACTCTAGCGAGGGTTATGCCCGTTTAAAACAATCCAATATGGCGGCCAAAATGGCCGTTCAAGGGTCAACTCCGAAAGTAGCGGTCCGAATCGGACCGTGTTTGGGCTTGTTTTAAAAGGCACAACCCACACAATAGTTTGGGTCGGTTCACGTACTGATAGAACCCCCCCCTGATTTAATACAACCAAAAAACACCAAAATTTTCACCAAAAATTCCCTAACTTAGCGAAATATAGCTAAAAAAAATTTTTAAAATAAACTACTATACTCAAATAATTATTATCTAAATTTCCTTAAAACTAATTTATTTCTAACTTTAAATTTGGGGTACTTAGTGAACACCCAAAAACTTCAAAAAATTTTTTCTCAAAAACTGGCTGATTGACCTATGCCAAATTTTTTATATAATGTTAAGGACCCTAAATTCTATACAATTTAAATTTAAAAACTATATGTCGTCGATCTTTTGACGGAGATAGAAATTTTCAAAATTTCAAAAAATTTAAAACTGTTATATCCGAGTCAAAAATGTACTTATTTCCAATTTGAAAGTGCCTCCCTGCTCGATGCAACAGCGTCCCGATGGTCCCGAAGTCAGTTTTCTCCTGGAGGCCTTGGATCACCGACCTCGTGGCCACGTGGTTTCTATTTTTCTGTTTATATCTCCGCGCTCCTGCGCGGAAAAAATCGGTAAAAACAGAAAAACCGTAGTGCTCCTGATGGCCTTTCAGAAGGCACTTTAAAAATCGTAGGTCGCCGCTGCAGAATCCGAGAAAATTGCACTTTAAACTTTTAAAATTTAAAATTTTTCACTTTTTTGGTGATGGCTCGTTCAAAAAAAACACTTAGCGACACAGCGTTTTCACAGTTGTGTGCGCCTTGTGATTCCGCAAATTTTCACGTATTGCACTGCACTGTAGCTCACTTTTTGGATTTTTTACGAATTTATTTGCGTAGAGTTTCCCTTGTAAGTGGGCGCTCCGGAGTGCGGTTGGAGCCAGACTGTGTTAGGTTAGGTTAGGTTAGGTTAGGTTAGGTTAGGTTAGGTTAGGTTAGGTTAGGTTAGGTTAGGTTAGGTTAGGTTAGGTTAGGTTAGGTTAGGTTAGGTTAGGTTAGGTTAGGTTAGGTTAGGTTAGGTTAGGTTAGGTTAGGTTAGGTTAGGTTAGGTTAGGTTAGGTTAGGTTAGGTTAGGTTAGGTTAGGTTAGGTTAGGTTAGGTTAGGTTAGGTTAGGTTAGGTTAGGTTAGGTTAGGTTAGGTTAGGTTAGGTTAGGTTAGGTTAGGTTAGGTTAGGTTAGGTTAGGTTAGGTTAGGTTAGGTTAGGTTAGGTTAGGTTAGGTTAGGTTAGGTTAGGTTAGGTTAGGTTAGGTTAGGTTAGGTTAGGTTAGGTTAGGTTAGGTTAGGTTAGGTTAGGTTAGGTTAGGTTAGGTTAGGTTAGGTTAGGTTAGGTTAGGTTAGGTTAGGTTAGGTTAGGTTAGGTTAGGTTAGGTTAGGTTAGGTTAGGTTAGGTTAGGTTAGGTTAGGTTAGGTTAGGTTAGGTTAGGTTAGGTTAGGTTAGGTTAGGTTAGGTTAGGTTAGGTTAGGTTAGGTTAGGTTAGGTTAGGTTAGGTTAGGTTAGGTTAGGTTAGGTTAGGTTAGGTTAGGTTAGGTTTTTTTTTTTTTTTTTTTTTTTTTTTTTTTTTTTTTTTTTTCCTGTCCGGACGCTGAGGTCCGGCCCGCGAGCTATCCTACTTCTATCCTCCGACATAAGGTCGGAGTCCTGTTTTGCAAATTTCTCTTTCTTTCTGGTCGTCTTTTATGATTTCTTTCATTCCTCATACTGTATCTTTCTTGTATTCATCTTATTTCATACTTCCATTGGTGGGATGCCAATGTTAAACTATTTTATTATTATCTATTTCTTATTATATTCTAGGGGTGGGATTGGTCGGGTACATTTTATTTACTTTTATATCTCATAGTTTAGTTTACAATATTTCTAATTCTATTTTACATTTGTTTACATTATATTTTTACATAAAGTACATTCTTATTTTAACATTATTATTTTAACATTTAATTCTAAGTGGGGTAACAACTTTAATTCTATTTTTTATTTTAAAATTCCTAATGGCAATACTCTATTCTATTTCTTAATTTTACTCTATAATCTAGTTTTTTCTTACATTTATTTGTCTACATACTAATACATGGGCACTTATTATATAATTTACATATATGATAGTGGATCCCGTTAGATTCTATTTATTTTTGTTTACTACCTTATTAACTACGAAATTACAATACTTAATAAATCTATTTCTTATATCTTTCTGTTCCATTATCCAGTTTATATTTTTCCTTTCAATATTTACTCCTATTTCAATTTCAGTGTCGAATTTATGTCGCGCGTAGATGGGACAGTCTATTATGACATGAAGAGCACTCTCTTCCATCTGCGGGTCACAGTCACATGCCGGACTCTCCTTGCACTTGAAGCGATGCAAGTACGAGGAGAATCCGCCGTGTCCCGTCATGAGCTGAACAGTTTTAGGCTCTAGGCTCAGGCTTCTCACTAGTGGGTACGCTCGAACTACATCCGGGAAAAATATTTTTGTTGTTGCTGCAGTTTCACCGGTTTTGTAGCGCCGGTTCCATTCGTCCAGCGACTCCAAACGGATTTGTCGCTTGACGAATGACACCGGACACTTGTCGTATTTCGGCTTGACTTTACTGTGCAGTGCGGCGTCCTTCGCTAATTCATCCGCTCTTTCATTTCCCTCCAGCCCAGCGTGCGCCTTTATCCAAAATAATCTCAGTATTTTGCCATCATCTCTGATCTTTTTGATGATGGCTTTTGTTTCCACAGCTAAGGGATGGAGGGAAATGCCGTCCACGACGGTCTCCAGGGCGGACCTAGAGTCACAGTAGACGTTGCAGGTGGGCTCTCTGGACTTTAACACGTACTTTGCCGCTTCAAGCAGAGCCAGCAGTTCCGCCTGGTAAACGGTGCAGCACTGATCCAACAATAACTTTCGGGTACTTGTCTCCGTCGCGCTCTTCCATACGGAGAACGCGGCGCCGACTTTCCCTTCTATTTTACTGCCATCTGTAAAAATATTCAGGCCATCGTCAAAGTGTTGTTCCAGTGCCGCCCCGTCAACCACGCATATGAACTCCGACTCGGTCCGCTCTGCAGGATGCGGTGCTTCCGTGTAAGGCACTCGTCTCTCTATCTCCCGGTCTCCTATTATTCGCTGGGTATGGCCTTTCTTTATTTCATAAAGCAAGGCTGCTTCCCGGACTCTTATGTCCAGAGGAAGCAGCCCAGCGAGCAATAGTGCCGAGTTAAGAGAGACCGTTCTATAGGCCTTTACCATTTTTTGGGCAAAGCCCCGCTGCACCGTGTTAAGCTGTTTTTGTACCCCCAGTTTGTTGGTAGCCGTCGCCCAAGCACTCGCCGCGTAGAGGATTGTTGGTTCCACCACTGCTGTGTAGATGCACCTTATAACTTCTGGGTTCAATCCCCAGTTTATTTTGGCAGCTCTCGACAGTTGTTTGTAGAAGTTGAGCGCTTTGCGACAGACGTTCGCTACGTGTGTATTAAATGTCAATTTGTCATCGATGGTTAGCCCCAAGATTTTAACTTCCCTGGACATTGGAATGCCAACACCTCCCATTTCCAGACGTGGGGTGTCGTACTTGAGCTTGCGTGTTATGACCATGGCCATAGTTTTTTGCGGCGCAAATCTCAGCTTATTTTTGACCCCCCATACTCGTACATACTCAAGGGCGGCATTGGCATCCCTCTGTACTTCTTGTGCTGTTTCCCCATCGAAGACCAAGGCGACGTCGTCAGCAAACGCCTGCGCATAGTCCCCCCTTCTGTCGAGTTCTTTCAGTAATGGGTCCAGCAGAAGATTCCACAGCAGTGGCCCCCCCACGGATCCCTGAACGCATCCCATGCTGGTTTCCTTAGAAAACTCCTCGCCAGCATACCTGACTCTCACCGTTCTGTTTCTCAGATAACTGCCGATTAGTCTTTTGAGATTTACCGGACACTTTTCCTCTGCCAAACGGACC
>OU975449.1:9907695-9949008 GCA_918857605.2 Philereme vetulata | reverse complement strand
AACCTAACCTAACCTAACCTAACCTAACCTAACCTAACCTAACCTAACCTAACCTAACCTAACCTAACCTAACCTAACCTAACCTAACCTAACCTAACCTAACCTAACCTAACCTAACCTAACCTAACCTAACCTAACCTAACCTAACCTAACCTAACCTAACCTAACCTAACCTAACCTAACCTAACCTAACCTAACCTAACCTAACCTAACCTAACCTAACCTAACCTAACCTAACCTAACCTAACCTAACCTAACCTAACCTAACCTAACCTAACCTAACCTAACCTAACCTAACCTAACCTAACCTAACCTAACCTAACCTAACCTAACCTAACCTAACCTAACCTAACCTAACCTAACCTAACCTAACCTAACCTAACCTAACCTAACCTAACCTAACCTAACCTAACCTAACCTAACCTAACCTAACCTAACCTAACCTAACCTAACCTAACCTAACCTAACCTAACCTAACCTAACCTAACCTAACCTAACCTAACCTAACCTAACCTAACCTAACCTAACCTAACCTAACCTAACCTAACCTAACCTAACCTAACCTAACCTAACCTAACCTAACCTAACCTAACCTAACCTAACCTAACCTAACCTAACCTAACCTAACCTAACCTAACCTAACCTAACCTAACCTAACCTAACCTAACCTAACCTAACCTAACCTAACCTAACCTAACCTAACCTAACCTAACCTAACCTAACCTAACCTAACCTAACCTAACCTAACCTAACCTAACCTAACCTAACCTAACCTAACCTAACCTAACCTAACCTAACCTAACCTAACCTAACCTAACCTAACCTAACCTAACCTAACCTAACCTAACCTAACCTAACCTAACCTAACCTAACCTAACCTAACCTAACCTAACCTAACCTAACCTAACCTAACCTAACCTAACCTAACCTAACCTAACCTAACCTAACCTAACCTAACCTAACCTAACCTAACCTAACCTAACCTAACCTAACCTAACCTAACCTAACCTAACCTAACCTAACCTAACCTAACCTAACCTAACCTAACCTAACCTAACCTAACCTAACCTAACCTAACCTAACCTAACCTAACCTAACCTAACCTAACCTAACCTAACCTAACCTAACCTAACCTAACCTAACCTAACCTAACCTAACCTAACCTAACCTAACCTAACCTAACCTAACCTAACCTAACCTAACCTAACCTAACCTAACCTAACCTAACCTAACCTAACCTAACCTAACCTAACCTAACCTAACCTAACCTAACCTAACCTAACCTAACCTAACCTAACCTAACCTAACCTAACCTAACCTAACCTAACCTAACCTAACCTAACCTAACCTAACCTAACCTAACCTAACCTAACCTAACCTAACCTAACCTAACCTAACCTAACCTAACCTAACCTAACCTAACCTAACCTAACCTAACCAGTCTGGCTCCAACCGCACTCCGGAGCGCCCACTTGTAACCAAACCTCCACGCGAAAAAATTCGCCAAAATTCGAAAAAGTGTTTTTTAAAGCCGTGTGACATATTAAAATTCGAGGAATCACGAGGCGCATACGGCTGTGCAAACGCTGCATCGCCAAGTGTATTCCTCACGGAGTTATCACGGAAATAGTGAAAATTTCAAAAAATTTAAAGTTTAAAGTGGATTTTATTAAAGTTCTGCAGCGGTAACATATACTTTTTATGGTGCCATCTGAAAGGCCTCCAGGAGAACTATCGTTTTTTTGCCTCTCCCGATTTTTCCCGCGCAGGAGCGCGGAGATAAAGGCAGAAAAACAATAACCACGTGGCCACGAGGTCGGCGATCCAGGACAGCCAGGAGGAAGCTGACAATTGGACCACTGGGACACCGCTGCTGAGACCAGGGAGGCACTTTTCTTTTTGACCTAAGAAAATTTTTGACAAAGTTAGGGTAGTTTTAAATTTTTGAAAATTTTTAAATAATTTTAACTCGATCAAAAGATCGATGACGTATATGTTTTAAATTAGTTTTATATAGATTTTAAGGCCCTTTATTATAGATAAAAATCTGGATATAGATTAATCAGTTAGTTTCTGAGAAAAATTTTTTTTGAATATTTAGGTGTACCACGAGGTACCCCTAAATTTAAAGTTAGGAAATTATAAAATTTAAGAATATATTTTTAAAAATTGTTTGGGGGTCTGTGCAAAATTTCAGGAATTTTCGGCAAATATTCGCGTGGCTAGACCATTTTTAGGTTAAATTTTAGCGTTTTTTGAATTTATCAAATCAGGGGGGGGACTTATCAGCACTTGGCCTAACCCAAGCCATTGTGGGAGTTGTGCTCTTCAAAACAAGCCCAAACACGGTCCAATTCGGTCTGAAACTGCCAAAGTTGGCCCTTGAACGGACATATTGGCCGCCATCTTGGATTGTTTGAAACGGGCATAGCTCTCGCTAGAATGGTCCGATTGGGACGGGGTTTTCGCTGCTGATACCGCCACTACACCCTCTCTGACTTGAACTGATCTGGGGCTCTAGGTAGAGTCAAAATTTTTTGACTCTACATTCTATGCTAGAATCTAGACGGAGACGAGGACCACACGTCTGAAAAAGTCCCGAACTTTTAGGACTTATACGGACCGAGAAATTTTGGTTACAAGTTTTGGCGGCCATTTTGTCCGCCATCTTGGAAAAACTAAAAGCACAATATCTCGGTAATCCGCCGTCCGATTTGAACGGGATTTTTTCGGACTAATTGACCGGTAGCAGGACTACCTTCCTGTGCGTAGAGGCAGACTCTACATAGAGTCGTTTTATTTTTATATTTTTTTTTTTGTTATCCATTTCGTTTCCCTTGTTTTACTTTGTGTTTATATTGTATAATAGAGTAAGGTACGCACGTTTAGACACTGAAACACCTACGTAGAGCGCATCACTACATAGAGTACACATACATTCTTCACAAACTCTTTCTTACTCTGTAGTGCATATTGCGTAGCGGACTGCAAATTTGACGTGGATTGTTTTCCTATTTGCGTTTTTTATTGCGCCGATCTTGTTAGCTTAGAATAGGACTTAAGTTTAGTAGTGTAATTGACAAAAAATTATTATTTTACTTGTATTTTTATTTTACTTCTATATTTTAGCTGTTATTTTATTTGACAAATAGGTACATTATACAACTTATACAAACCTTTACTTATATTAACTCACCGACCACCATTTCGACACCTTGTTTCGCGACGAACCTGAAACAAACAAGGCTTTATTAATAAGGACAAAACTGAGTGTGGACAAATCCCTTTGACGGAGAAGTAAAAAGAGAAACCTAACTAACCCACGACCTTAGGATGTTCGGAATAAGAACACCGGTAAAACCGAAAACAGCGGTAGAGGCCACGCTAGACCCACAAGAAAAGTCGAGGAGGAGTCCGACTCCTGTAGCCCACTCCAGTAAGACTGCGAGTACGAACGTCAGGAAGAGTATTGGGGAATGGGAAACAGAGAAATCGGAAACACTCCGAAAAACCTCGACTACCCCGAAGAAAACGAAACCGGTGGTAGAGCCCTCGAAGCCAAAACCAAAGACAGCGCACCTGCAAGCTGAGCCAAGAGTGGCGACCCTAAGGACGTCAACGGAAA
Source organism: Philereme vetulata (assembly GCA_918857605.2). Taxonomy (NCBI): domain Eukaryota; kingdom Metazoa; phylum Arthropoda; class Insecta; order Lepidoptera; family Geometridae; genus Philereme; species Philereme vetulata. Next base: position 9,945,383 of record OU975449.1, on the reverse strand, counting down.
CGGCAGAGGGTTCCCAGGCACTGAATGTGACTTTTGAGAAGAAAAGTCACAAATATACAGATCGGATGACCGAGGCGAAGGCGTGCTTAGACAGTGGCACGGAACAGTTAAACAACGCCCGAAATCTCAAAACTGAGATCAAGAAAGAAGTCGCAAGTGCCTTAAACCGGTTATATCAACTGGTTAAAGAAGGGATAAGTGGGAAGAAAAACACCGGTGAAGAAAAGGCTCAAGAAGCAGAAAAACTACCTGAGAAAAGAAAGGAGGAAACCGATCTCATCAGAAAGCTTGAGGAACATACCAGGCTCCTCCATGAGAATAACCAAAGACTGGATAAACTAAAAGACAGTATGGACAAACAAGAGGAGATACTGCAGAGGCAATCGTACGCGAGTGTCACAGCGGCAATTCCTCGGAGGCCGGAACAAACCGCGCTACACTCCGTCGTTGTCACTGCGGTAGACGAAAAAGAAACCGGAGAGCAAGTCCTAGACAGAATAAGGAAGGTAGTGAATGCGAAGGAAAGTGGGATAGTAGTAGACAGGATCAGAAAAGCAAAAGACCGCAAAATAATAGTAGGGTGCAAAACAGACTCGGAAAGACAGAAGGTCAAGCAAAGGCTAAAGAGCGCCAAAGAGCTGAACGTAGAGGAAGTAAAAAACAAAGACCCGTTAGTGATCCTCAGAGACGTTCTTAAATACAACACAGATGCAGAAGTTCTTGACGCCCTAAAAAGACAAAACAAAGATGTAATAAGAGAACTCAAAGACCCAAAGATGGAGATAGCCTACAAAAAACGTACAAGAAACCCTCACACACATCACATTGTCATGAGGGTCTCCCCCGGGGTCTGGCAGCGCTTGGTTGAGGCAGGATCCGTCTTGATCGACCTCCAGCGGGTGAGAGTGGCAGATCAGTCGCCGCTCGTGCAGTGCTCCCTCTGCTTGGGGTATGGTCACGGTAGACGGTACTGCAGAGAGACGGTAGAAAAGTGTAGCCACTGTGGGGGGGCCCACATGAAGTCCGAGTGTGCGGACTGGCACGCGGATGCCACCCCCTCATGCACAAACTGTATTCAGGCGAAGCTGGACAGAGCAGATCACAACGCCTTTAGCGACGCATGTCCCATCCGTCGGAAGTGGGAGGCTCTGGCCAGGGCCTCAATAGCTTATTGCTAAAGTTGTCCCGAACTCAAACGCTCCCCAAACAGATGCAAAGGCTTACCTTGTTGCACAAGCCAATTTGCAGCGCATGGCTTTGGCAACCAATGAAATTATGCTCGAAGCAACAAAGAAAAAGATTGCCTTTGCCCTACTCCAGGAACCATACATCGGAGGCATAGGCAGGATGAAGGATTACGGGAGCACCAGAATCTTCCAGAACACGAAACAAGGGAGTGGCACGGTTAAAGCGGCAATCGCCGTCTTTGACTCGGACATCGATGCCATTCTCTGTCCGGAGTTTACAACAGATAACATCGTTGCTGTAAAACTCCGGACGAGTGCCTGGGAGATTGTGGTGGTCTCGTTTTACTTCGAGCCAACGCCTGAACCTATCGAGCCTTATCTTGACCACCTCAAGAAGATCAAATCGCAAATTGGAGGAGCAAAAATCCTAATAGGAGGCGACTCCAACGCGAAAAATTCCTGGTGGGGTAGCAGAAAAGTCGATGTCAGGGGAGAGGATATGGCCGGAGCCCTCGAAGAAATGGACTTAGAAGTGCTCAATGAGGGGGATACTCCAACTTTCTTCACAATTAGGGGAAACAAACCGTACACCAGCTTCGTGGACGTAACGGCATGCGCGACGGGGTTGCTTGATCTGATAGAAGATTGGAGGGTTGTAGAAGGCATGACAAGCTCCGACCACAACGTGCTGACCTTCAAGGTTAGATTGTCTAAGGTAAAGGGTGCAAATATAAACAGAACTACTAGAATTTTTAACAGTAAAAAAGCAGATTGGAGCCAGTTTCATGAGAAACTGGCCCAATTACTAGAATCAAACCAAATCCATATAAATAAAATAGCAAATACACCAGACAAGAAAAATTTAGACGAAATTACAGAACTCTACACTAAAGTAATAATTGAATCTTGCAACATTAGCATTCAGAAAAAGAAGGCTAACAGCACAATTACCTTACCATGGTGGTCGGAGAAGCTCACAAAGCTGAAGGGGAAGGTTAGGACGATGAAGCGACGAATCCGCTGCGCAGCGCCAGTCCGGAAGCAGAAGGTGATTGATGAGTACCTAAAAACAAAAGAAGAGTATCAACAGGAAGCCAAGAAGGCACAGATAGAAAGTTGGAAGGGTTTCTGCACCAAGCAGGATAAGGAAGGGGTGTGGGAGGGGATTTATAGAGTGATAGGCAGAACAATGAAACGACAGCAAGACCAGCCTCTGGTGAGGGCAGGGAGGGCTCTAGATGGTCTAGAATCTGCGCAACTCCTCGCAGAAACCTTCTACCCGGAAGACCTGGAAAAGGATGACACTGCAGCACAAAGTCTGACCAGGCAAGCAGCTGTAAAAGTAAATGGTTGGGCCCATGATGAGAACCATGACCCACCGTTTACCAGAGAAGAGCTGAGGTTTGCAGTTAAGGGTTTCAACCCAAAGAAGGCACCGGGAGCAGACGGTTTGACAGCAGACATCTGTAGCAGAGCTGTACACCATGATCTGGAGCTCTTCCTCGCACTATGCAATAGATGCCTAGCTCTTAATCACTTCCCCACAATCTGGAAGGAAGCCACAGTGGTGGTCCTGCGGAAGCCAGGGAAGGACGATTACACGAACCCAAAGTCCTTCAGGCCCATAGGGCTGTTACCAGTCTTGGGAAAATTTTTAGAGAAGATGATCGTTGGACGGCTGAAATGGCATCTTGTACCCAAAATTAGCTCACACCAATATGGCTTTATGCCCCAAAGAAGTACCGAAGACTCCCTCTATGACCTTATGCAATACACACGTAATAAGCTAGACCAGAAGAAACTCATAGTCATGATATCATTGGACATAGAGGGGGCCTTCGATAACGCGTGGTGGCCAGCCATCAAGCTTAGGTTGGCTGAAGCGGGTTGTCCTGTGAACTTGAGAAGGGTGATCGATAGTTATCTAGAGAACAGAAGGGTTAGGGTCCGATACCTTGGACACGAATACCAGAAGCGTACTAGCAAGGGCTGTGTCCAGGGATCCATCGGAGGACCGATTCTCTGGAATATGCTCTTGGATCCCCTTCTGAAGGGCCTCGATCAGCGAAACGATTATGCGCAGGCATTCGCTGACGATGTGGTCCTGGTGTTTGACGGAGATACGGCACTGGAGGTGCAGAGACGTGCCAATGCCGCTCTCGCCTATGTTCGGGAGTGGGGTATCAGTAATAAGCTCAAATTTGCACCGCACAAAACATGTGCGATGATCATTACTCGCAAACTGAAATACGATACTCCGCTGCTGAGCATGGGGGGGATCGACATTGGCATGTCAAACGAAATTAAGATCTTGGGGCTCACTATTGACAACAAGCTTACCTTCAACAAGCACACAGCAAACACCTGTATTAAAGCTCTAAATTTTTATAAGCAGTTGTCAAGAGCCGCCAGGGTCAGTTGGGGGCTGCACCCGGAAGTGGTCCGTATCATATATACGGCAACTGTCGAGCCTGTCGTTACGTACGCGGCCAGCGTCTGGGCCCAAGCTACAAAAAAGGCCAAAGTGCGCAAACAACTAAACGCCGTGCAACGTGTGTTTGCTCAGAAGCTGACAAAAGCCTACCGAACGGTATCTCTCAACTCGGCTCTGCTACTGGCGGGGATACTGCCACTGGATCTGAGAATCCAGGAGGCAGCAGCTCTCTATGAGGCCAAGCGCGGAGTCCCGCAGCCGATGTTGGGAGACAGAGAGGTAGAACATAGAGTGCCGTACGAAATGACCCCGCACCCGGCAAAGCACATGAGCCTGGAGATCGTTCGCCTGACGGACCACCAAGATGTCGAGCAACATGGCATCCAAGCAGTACGCATATTCACAGATGGAAGTAAGATTGAGGGGAAGGTCGGCGCGGCGTTATCCATATGGAATGGCGAGGCGGAGATCCAGAACCTCAAACTGAAACTGCCATCGTACTGCACGGTCTTTCAGGCGGAGCTCTATGCTATATGCAGAGCCACGCGGGAGATCATGAAGCGCAGCGAAGCGAGCTTCGGCATTTTTAGTGACTCACGGTCGGCTCTGGAAATAGTCACAAACAACGGCTCCACTCATCCCCTGGCAACAGAAACGCGTAAAAATATAAGAACAATTATACTCCAGGGCAAGGAAATATTCTTGTTCTGGATTAAAGCTCACGCCGGGATGAGTGGAAACGAAAGAGCAGACGAGTTGGCTAAACGCGCGGCAATTTGTCTAAAGACAAAGCCTGATTATGATGCATGTCCGGTCTCATACGTCAAGCGACAGATCCGCGAGGATTCGCTCGACGTGTGGAACCGGAGGTACAAATCAGAAGACAAAGGCGCTGTCACAAAAATGTTTTTTCCGGACGCCGTGGCGGCGAACAGGATAGTCAGGAAAATTCAACTGTCAAATGTTCTCACGCAGGTATTCACGGGGCACGGTGGGTTCTCAGAATACTTGACTCGGTTTAAGTGTAAGGAGAACCCATCTTGCGTTTGTGAGCCCGGTGTGGAAGAAACAGTTGCGCACATCCTGTTTAAATGCCCGGTTTTCGGTCGCCGGAGATTTGAAGCCGAAAACGCAATAGGTTGCGACATAAATGCCGAGAACGCCAGTGGCATCGTCTCAAACGAGAATATAAGGTCGACATTCCTGAAATTTTGTATAGAGATTGCAATTCAAGTTGTAAATAGAAATAAGTAGTTGTACAAAAATATGATTTATATATATTATTGAATATATATAATATGCATATAAACATAATTAGCAAAATAAGTTGATAGATACTTCGCATTACAAAACATAGGATTAAGACACTTGTAATAAATTGGATAAATGATAAATGTAGATATATAGGTATATAGCAATAAGTATTTTGTGTATGAGTATCCGTGGCGATTATGTTCTGTGTATCATAATGAACCTTGTAAAATATAAAATAAACCCCAATGTAAAACCCTAAATGTAAAACCTTAGTATAATTCAAATGTAAACCCAGTAAATTAGTGTTAAAGTAATGTGTAACCCAAATGTGGGAGGATGTCAAATAAGAAAGTATACATTGTAAAATTAAAAGTAAATATAATAATACTAGACCTAAATTAGCCCTAATAGCATGTACGCCCAATGGCATGAGGGCAGTGAATAAAGCAAATTTGAGTTTTATTAAAGAACTCTGGCCCTGAGCCAGAGGGATGTTAGTCGTCACACTTAGTGCCATTTATAGATGGTGGTACGGGTAGGACAAAAAAAAAAAAAAAAAAAAAAAAAAAACCTAACCTAACCTAACCTAACCTAACCTAACCTAACCTAACCTAACCTAACCTAACCTAACCTAACCTAACCTAACCTAACCTAACCTAACCTAACCTAACCTAACCTAACCTAACCTAACCTAACCATTATTATTTAAATAAATAATTATACCAATTTCTCCTTTTATGAATACATTGAAATTGTAATTTGTTTCTACACAATCCCTTACACAGAAATAGCATAAACAAGCAGTTATTATTGAATGGAATTATTGGTTGATTGATGTAATTATTCAATGGAATTATTGATTGAATGATGTATACACTTGGAGCTAAATTATTGAATTTGCTTGGTTGTGGTAGGGTTGAGGATTAATTAATATTTTCAATTTTGCTATAATTGGGCAAATTTTGTAATTTTTAGAGTTTGTATTTTAATGTATAATTTGATTTTGATTTAATAACCGTTTTTAATTTTACTATAAATGATTGATTTAGTAATTTCTATTCTCTTTATGAATACATTGAAATTGTAATTTATTTCTAAGCAATCTCTTACACAGAAAAGCATAAACAAGCAGTAATTATTAAATGGAATTATTGATTGATTGAAGTAATTTTTCAAAGGAATAATTATACCAATTTCTCCTTTTATGAATACATTGAAATTGTAATTTGTTTCTACACAATCCCTTACACAGAAATAGCATAAACAAGCAGTTATTATTGAATGGAATTATTGGTTGATTGATGTTATTGTTCAATGGAATTATTGATTGATTGATGTATACACTAAGAGCTAAATACGAATGAAGAAAAAAAAAAAAAAAAAAAAAAAAAAAAAAAAAAAAAAAAAAAAAACAAGAATAAAACGAATGGGAGGCAAAAGTAAAAAAAAAAAAAAAAAAAAAACGAATACCGAGAAAGAACAAACGAAAAGAAACAACCGTCACAAAAAACATAGTGACGAGAAGAAGCAGTAAAAAAAAAAAAAAAAAAAAAAAAAAAAAACCTAACCTAACCTAACCTAACCTAACCTAACCTAACCTAACCTAACCTAACCTAACCTAACCTAACCTAACCTAACCTAACCTAACCTAACCTAACCTAACCTAACCTAACCTAACCTAACCTAACCTAACCTAACCTAACCTAACCTAACCTAACCTAACCTAACCTAACCTAACCTAACCTAACCTAACCTAACCTAACCTAACCTAACCTAACCTAACCTAACCTAACCTAACCTAACCTAACCTAACCTAACCTAACCTAACCTAACCTAACCTAACCTAACCTAACCTAACCTAACCTAACCTAACCTAACCTAACCTAACCTAACCTAACCTAACCTAACCTAACCTAACCTAACCTAACCTAACCTAACCTAACCTAACCTAACCTAACCTAACCTAACCTAACCTAACCTAACCTAACCTAACCTAACCTAACCTAACCTAACCTAAGGGAGAAGCTAGCGCCTCGTGTTGGTGGCCTTGTCAAGACCAGGGTACGCACCATGGCTTCAGTCTTGGTGAATGGCTTCAGAGAGTCCGACAAATTCAACCGTCTCATGGTTGACGAGGCTCTCATGAACCACTTCGGAGCCATAGTCATGGCTGCCAAGCTGTGTGATGCCAAAGAAATGGTCCTCATCGGAGATGTCAACCAACTACCTTATATCGACAGAGAAAATCTCTTCGAACTGAGGTACTGCCGCCCAAACCTGGTAGCAAACATCAGCCAGGAGTTGCTCTGCACACACCGGAACCCCTTGGACGTCGCCTACGCCCTACGTGAGGTTTACTCCGGGATTTACTCCTCAACCCTAAAAGCTCACTCGTTGAAGGTGAAAACCTACACTGGTGCCCAAATACCGTTTACGCTCCCCAACACGCTTTTTCTAGTCCATACTCAGGGCGAAAAGGAAAGCCTCACTGGACAGGGCTGTGGTGAAGGCACAGGTTCGCGAACGCTCACCATCCATGAAGCGCAGGGGTTAACGTTCGAAACAGTAATCATTGTTCAAACTAAGGGCAGAACAATCGGTTTACATCAGAGCGTTCCCCATGCGGTAGTAGCAGTGTCACGGCACACCACCAGCTGTACCTACTACACCGATGATGACAACGACGCAATAGGGTACTTCATCAAGAGAGCTATGGCCGCGTCCACTAAGAAGATCTTGGAGTATAATCTTAAAATGTCAATAAAGCACCGAAACGCAGCGGTCGTCGACAAGTTGGCTCAGGAGATGAGGTGTGCCAATTTGTAAACTAAAGTTGTAATAAGTTGTAAGTTGTCCATAGTAAAGTTAATGTCAATGTTATCAATAATATATTAATTGTAAGTAATTAAATGTCATAATGTTGTAAATCAATCATTTCAATTGTAAGTAAAAATAATTTTAAGTAAATTTCCATAATGAAAAGAACACAAACTACAAAAAAGAACAGAACACACTGTAAAGAAACAAAAGCCTATATTTAAATAAAAAAAAAAAAAAAAAAAAAAAAAAAAAAAAAAAACAAAAAAAAAAAAACAAAAAAACAAAAAAAAAAAAAAAACAATACATATATATGTCGGTAAAAAAAAAAAAAAAAAAAAAAAAAAATATATATAGAATCAAAAGAATAAGTAAATTTTTCCTTAGAAATATATATGTTACATTAAAATCTTAAAATTTATATAGAGTCAATAATATAAGTCTTTTTCCTTACTGAGTAAGCTTTTGTCAATATAAGTAGTAATAAAGTTAATAAATAAAAATAACAAAATAAAAAAAAGCACGGACCACTGAGTCTGTGGAGAGCAGCTGTAATAATAAAAAAAAAAAAAAAAAACCTAACCTAACCTAACCTAACCTAACCTAACCTAACCTAACCTAACCTAACCTAACCTAACCTAACCTAACCTAACCTAACCTAACCTAACCTTGTTGCACAAGCCAATTTGCAGCGCATGGCTTTGGCAACCAATGAAATTATGCTCGAAGCAACAAAGAAAAAGATTGCCTTTGCTCTACTCCAGGAACCATACATCGGAGGCATAGGCAGGATGAAGGATTACGGGAGCGCCAGAATCTTCCAGAACATGAAACAAGGGAGTGGCACGGTTAAAGCGGCAATCGCCGTCTTTGACTCGGACATCGATGCCATTCTCTGTCCGGAGTTTACAACAGATAACATCGTTGCTGTAAAACTCCGGACGAGTGCCTGGGAGGTTGTGGTGGTCTCGTTTTACTTCGAGCCAACGCCTGAACCGATTGAGCCTTATCTTGACCACCTGAAGAAGATCAAATCGCAAATTGGAGGAGCAAAAATCCTAATAGGAGGCGACTCCAATGCGAAAAACTCCTGGTGGGGTAGCAGAAAAGTCGATGTCAGGGGAGAGGATATGGCCGGAGCCCTCGAAGAGATGGATTTACAAGTGCTCAATGAGGGGGATACTCCAACTTTCTTCACAATTAGGGGAAACAAACCGTACACCAGCTTCGTGGACGTAACGGCATGCGCGACGGAGTTGCTTGATCTGATAGAGGATTGGAGGGTTGTAGAAGGCATGACAAGCTCCGACCACAACGTGCTGACCTTTAAGGTAAGACTGTCCAAAGTAAAGGGTACAAATATAAATAGAACTACCAGAATTTTTAATAGTAAAAAAGCAGATTGGAGCCAGTTTCATGAGAAACTGGCCCAATTACTTGAGTCAAATCAAATTCACATTAGCAAAGTAATAAATATATTAGACAATAAAAATTTAGATGAAACCATAGAACTATACACGAATGCAATAATTGAGTCTTGCAAAAATAGCATTCCAAAAAAGAAGGTTAACAGCACAATTACCTTACCATGGTGGTCGGAGAAGCTCACAAAGCTGAAGGGGAAGGTTAGGACGATGAAGCGACGAATCCGTTGCGCAGCGCCAGTCCGGAAGCAGAAGGTGATTGATGAGTACCTTAAAACAAAAGAAGAGTATCAACAGGAAGCCAAGAAGGCGCAGATAGAAAGTTGGAAGGGTTTCTGCACCAAACAAGACAAGGAAGGGGTGTGGGACGGGATTTATAGGGTAATTGGTAGGACGATGAAACGGCAGCAGGACCAGCCTCTGGTGAGGGCAGGAAGGGCTCTGGATGGTCAAAAATCTGCACAGCTCCTAGCAGAAACATTCTACCCGGAAGACCTAGAAAAGGATGACACTGCAAGCCAAAGTCTAACCAGGAAAGCTGCTGAAAAAGTAAACGGCTGGGCCCATGATGAGAACCATGACCCACCGTTTACCAGAAAAGAGCTGAGGTTCGCGGTAAAGGGCTTTAACCCAAAGAAGGCACCGGGAGCAGACGGTTTAACAGCGGACATCTGCAGTAGAGCTGTACACCATGACTTGGAGCTCTTCCTTGCATTATGCAATAAATGCCTAGCTCTTAGTCACTTCCCCTTAATCTGGAAGGAAGCCACAGTGGTAGTCCTGCGGAAGCCTGGAAAGGACGATTACACGAACCCAAAGTCCTTCAGGCCCATAGGGCTACTACCAGTCTTGGGTAAAATTCTGGAGAAAATGATCGTAGGACGGCTGAAATGGCATCTTGTACCCAAAATTAGCACCCACCAATATGGTTTTATGCCCCAAAGGAGTACCGAAGACTCCCTCTATGACCTTATGCAATACATACGTAATAAACTAGACCAGAAGAAACTCATAGTCATGATATCATTGGACATAGAGGGAGCCTTCGATAACGCGTGGTGGCCAGCCATCAGGCTTAGGTTGGCTGAGGCGGGATGTCCTGTGAACCTGAGAAGGGTGATCGATAGTTATTTAGAGAACAGAAGGGTTAGGGTGCGATACCTTGGACACGAATACCAGAAGCATACTAGCAAGGGCTGTGTCCAGGGATCCATCGGAGGACCGATCCTGTGGAACATGCTTTTGGATCCCCTTCTGAGAGGCCTTGAGCAGCGGGGCGATTATGCGCAGGCGTTCGCTGACGATGTGGTCCTGATGTTTGACGGGGACACGGCACTGGAGGTGCAGAGACGTGCCAATGCCGCACTCGCCTATGTTCGGGAGTGGGGTATCAGTAATAAGCTCAATTTTGCACCGCACAAAACATGTGCGATGATCATTACTCGCAAACTCAAATACGATACGCCGCTGCTGAGCATGGGGGGGGTCGACATTGGCATGTCAGACGAAATCAAGATCCTGGGGCTCACTATTGACAACAAGCTTACTTTCAACCAACACACAGCAAACACCTGTATTAAAGCTCTAAATTTTTATAAGCAGTTGTCAAGAGCCGCCAGGGTCAGTTGGGGACTGCACCCGGAAGTAATCCGTATTATATACACGGCGACTGTCGAGCCTGTCGTTACGTACGCGGCCAGCGTCTGGGCCCAAGCGACAAAAAAGGCTAAAGTGCGTAAGCAACTAAACGCGGTACAGCGTGTGTTTGCCCAGAAGCTGACAAAAGCCTACCGAACGGTATCTCTGAACTCGGCTCTACTACTGGCGGGGATACTGCCACTGGATTTGAGAATCCAGGAGGCAGCAGCTCTATATGAGGCCAAGCGTGGAGTCCCGCAGCCGATGTTGGGAGGCCGAGAGGTAGAGCATAGAGTGCCGTACGACATGTCCCCGCACCCGGCAAAGCATATGAGCCTGGAGATCGTTCGCCTGACAGACCACCAAGATGTTGAGCAGCACGGCATCCAGGCAGTACGCATATTTACGGATGGCAGTAAGATTGAGGGGAAGGTCGGCGCAGCGTTATCCTTATGGAATAGCGAGGCGGAGATCCAGAACCTCAAACTTAAACTGCCATCGTACTGCACGGTCTTTCAGGCGGAGCTCTACGCTATATGCAGAGCCACTCGGGAGATCATGAAGCGCTGCGAAGCGAGCTTTGGCATTTTCAGTGACTCACGGTCGGCGCTGGAAATAGTCACTAACAACGGCTCCACCCATCCCCTGGCAACAGAAATACGAAAAAACATAAGTACAATTGTACTCCAGGGCAAGGAAATATCCTTGTTCTGGATTAAAGCTCACGCCGGGATGAGTGGAAACGAAAGAGCAGACGAGTTGGCTAAACGCGCGGCAATTTGTCTCAAGACAAAGCCTGATTATGATGCATGTCCGGTCTCATACGTCAAGCGACAGATCCGCGAGGATTCGCTCGACGTGTGGAACCGGAGATACAAATCAGAAGACAAAGGCGCTGTCACTAAAATGTTTTTTCCGGACGCCGTGGCGGCGAACAGGATAGTCAGGAAAATTCAACTGTCAAATGTGCTCACGCAGGTATTCACGGGGCACGGTGGGTTCTCAGAATACTTGACTCGGTTTAAGTGTAAGGAGAACCCATCGTGCATTTGTGAACCCGGTGTGGAGGAAACAGTTGCGCACATCCTTTTTAAATGCCCGGTTTTCGGTCGCCGGAGATTTGAAACTGAAAACGCAATAGGTTCCGACATAAATGCCGAGAACGTCAGTGGCATCGTCCCAAACGAGAATACAAGGTCGATATTCCTGAAATTTTGTGTAGAAATTGCAAATAAAGTTGTAAATAGAAATAAGTAGTTGAACAAAAATATGATTCATATATATTATTGAATATATATAGTATGCATATAATATAATTAGTAAGATAAGTTGATAGATATTACGCACTTCACTACATAGGATTAAGACACTTGTAATAAAATAGGATAAATGATAAATGTAGATAAATAAGCATGTAGTAATAAGTGTTTTATGTAGGAATATGTGGCGATATTGTACTGCGTATTAAAATGTAACTTGTAAAAATAATGTAGAACCCTAATGCAAATCCCTAAATATAAAACACTTAGTGTAAATTTAATATAACCCAGTAAAATAATGTTAAGTATTTTGTAACCCTAATGTGGGAGGCTATTAAATAAGAGAGAATTCATTGTAAAGTAAAAATAGTAATATTAGACTAAATAGCCCTAAGAGCATGTACGCCCAATGGCATGAGGGCAGTGAATAAAGAGAATTTGAGTTTTATTAAAGAACTCTGACCACCCATGTCAGGGGGATGTAGTCTACTACTTAGTGCCATTTCGAGATGGTGGTACGGGTAGGAAAAAAAAAAAAAAAAAAAAAAAAAAAAAAAAAAAAAAAAAACCTAACCTAACCTAACCTAACCTAACCTAACCTAACCTAACCTAACCTAACCTAACCTAACCTAACCTAACCTAACCTAACCTAACCTAACCTAACCTAACCTAACCTAACCTTTTTTTTTTTTTTTTTTTTTTTTTTTTTTTTTTTTTTTTTTTTTTTTTTTTTTTTTTTTTTTTTTTTTTTTTTTTTTGACGCTGGGAAAAATGCTTTATGCATACCCTCCCGTCGGGGGACGGAAGGGTTATGTGGGACTCCCGGTGCTCCCCACCGGTATACCCACTAAACGACCCAGCGGCACTCCCGCATCGCCTATATGGAGGGGAACTGGGAATCCGGCACAGCCTTTCCATCCAGCCCCCCGCCGACGACCGCCCGCCTTTACGGCGAGCCCTTCACCCCCCTCCCCACCCTGGGAGAGGGGCCCGAGAATAGCCGCGAGTGCTCGCGGTCATTCCCACCCGGCGGAAGTGGAGGATACGTGCAATGCGGGAGAAGACGCCCCCGCGCCTGTCTCCCGCTATCCTCCACCAGGAGGGGGAAGACGATTGTCGTGCAATCGCCTTCTCCGACCCGTTCGTCGCCTGCGGAGTGGCGCTGCGAGAGGGTCTTCCTCCCGCGCCCGCTCCGTCGCCTCCTTTTGCGAAATTACTTCCTCGCAAAAGGAGGCCACCGCAGCCCAGGACTCCTCGCTTCCCAGCATGGCTAAAACCACGCTGGGCAGCGAGAGGTCCTGCCCGACCACCGCCATCAATTGGCGGCGCGGCCCAGACCACGACGCACACACCTCCAGGGTGTGCTGCGCCGTGTCCACCGCCGCGCCACAATCGTGGCAGGCCGGGGTCTCCTCTCTTCCGATCCGATGCAGGCACGATCCGAAGACGCCATGCCCGGATAGCACCTGCACCAAACGGAAAGAAAGGAAACCGTGGGACCGCCCGAGCCAGTCCTGCAGGACTGGCCCGAGCGCGTCCAACGTTCTGCGGCCAAAGGCTGCGGTGGCGAGGGCCTCCGTCCAATGTTGGACGGTTGCGTCCCTCGCCTCTCTGCGGACGGCCTCCCGCTCTTCTGGGGCAGGGCACTCCCCGAGCGCCCTGCGCCCCGCCGTCCACTCGTACACTCTGGCGAGCACCCACGCCTCGAGTTCCCAAGGCGGGGTGCCGGCCAGAGCGCACGCTACCGCAAAGAACCTAACCTAACCTAACCTAACCTAACCTAACCTAACCTAACCTAACCTAACCTAACCTAACCTAACCTAACCTAACCTAACCTAACCTAACCTAACCTAACCTAACCTAACCTAACCTAACCTAACCTAACCTAACCTAACCTAACCTAACCGAGTCTGGCTCCAACCGCACTCCGGAGCGCCCACTTGCAACTAAACCTCCACGCGAAAAAATTCGCAAAAATTCAAAAAAGTGACTTACAGTGCCGTGCGACATACCAAAAGTTGTGAAATTACGTGGCGCATAGGGCAGTGAAAACGCCTTGTCGCTTAGTGCATTCGTAGCAAAGTTATTGCGAAAAAAGTGAAATTTTGAAAATTTTCAAAGTTAAAAGTGACTTTTTCTCCGTTTCTGCAGCGGTGACATATATTTTTTATTGTGCCTTCTTAAAGGCCTACAGAAGCACTATTGTTTTTCTGCCTTTCCCGATTTTTCCCGCGCAGGAGCGCGGAGATAAAGGCAAAAAAACAAAAGCCACGTGGTCACGAGGTCGGCGATCCAGGGCAGCTAGGAAGAATCTGACTTCGGGACCATCAGGACACTGTCGCAAGCATCTGGGAGGCACTTTTAGATTTAGTATAAGTTAAGATTTGAATTAGTTATAGCGTTTTTAAATTTTTGAAATTTTTAAATATTTTTACCACGATCAAACGATCGGTAACACATCTTTTTAAAATTTGTTTTGTATAGATCTAAGGGCCCTTTATAACATATAAAAAATTCGACGTAGGTTAATCAACTAGTTTTTGCGAGAGAAATTTTTAAAGTTTTTGAGTGTACACGAGGTACCCCTAATTTTAAAGTTAGAATAAAATTTAGTTTAGAGATAAAAATTTAAAAAATTTATAAGAGGGCTCTGCGAAATTTCAAAATTTTTTGGCAATTATCCGAGTAGATAAACCATTTCTAGTGAAAAATTTAGTGTTTTTTAAATTTATTAAATCAGGGGGAGGTCTTATCAGCACGTGGCCCATCTTAAGCCATTGCGTGAGTTGTGCCCTTCAAAACAAGCCCAAACACGGCTTGGTTCGGACAGAAACTGCCGAAGTTAGTCTGGGAACGGCCATATTTGACGCCATCTTGGGTTGTTTTGAACGGGCATAGCTCTCGCTAGAGTGGTCCGATTGGGACGGGGTTTCCACTGCTGGTACTGCAACTGCCCCCTTTCTCATTTAATTTCATTTGGGGCTCTAGGTAGAGTAAGAAATTTTTGACTCTACTTTTGAGGTTGAAGACTGTACGGGCACGAGGCAAATACTCCTGCCAAAACCCCGAATCTCTGGGAGTTATTTTGACGGAGTTATAGCTATTACTATTTTCAGCGGCCATCTTGTCCGCCATCTTCAAAAATTTAAAAAGCTTATATCTCGTGAACCCGCCGTCCGATTTTGACGAGACTTTTTTATATTAACTGACCTGAAATAGGACTACTATCCTACGTATAGAGACGGACTCTATGTAGAGTAAAAAAAAAAAAAAAAAAAAAATTTTTTTATATATTTTTTTTATTTTTCTGTGTACTTTACATACACTGTTGTACTTTACTGGGATACCTACTAGTAGAAAGATTACAAGCCTGTCTGTAGAGACATATCACTGGTAGAGCTCTTACATATTTTATAAATTTACTTAGATAATAAGACTTTTTTAGTATAAACGTTATATTAAGCAAATTATTATAAAAATTTAACAAATATAAATTGACGACCTGTTCCGCGTAAACCAAAATGTTTGGAATCCGAACCCCGACTAAAAATGCGGAAAGACCCGCGAGCGAGGCAGAAGACATCTGCCAAACGAGTGAAGAGGGGGTAACTGTGAGGGCAGGACCCTCCAGCAGGACCGACAACGCATCCCAGCCAGGAAGAAAGCTTCCAGATAGGGCATCAGAGGCAAAGGCGAGTCTCATAAGGGCTAAAACCCTACTGGGGGACGCCCGAAACCTCAGGACAGATATTAAAATCGGAGTCTCGCAAAGTGTAGAGCGAGTCTACCAGCTCTTCAAGGAGGCAGAAGCTGAAATAGCTTCCTTGAAGGCGAAGGGTGGCCGTACACAAGCAAAAATAAAAGAAGATGCACAAGAGATTGCTCAAAAAAACGTGCAGAAGTATAATGACGCCCTGATGAAAACCCTAGCAGAGCATACTAAGTTAATAAAAGAGAATAACGAAAAGATGGAAATACTCAAGGAAGCGTTAGAAAAGAAAACCTACGCAAGTGCAGTAGCGGCGCCCCCAAAGAAGCCTCAACCGGAGCAGACCGCACTGCACTCACTAGTAGTAACGGCGACAAATGAGACAGCGACCGGAGAAGACGTCCTGTACACGATGATAAATGTCATGAAAGCCACAGATGGAGGAATAAAGGTAGAGAAAGTCAGAAAAGCTAAAGATAGGAAGATAATACTGGGATGCAGGGATGAAGAAGAGCGTAAAAGAGTAAAGGAAAGGCTGAGTAAGACTAAGGAACTAAAGGTAGAGGACATCAAAAACAAGGATCCATTAGTAATCCTAAAGAGCGTCTGGATGACCGAATACACGGACACGGACGAAGACGTTATCCTGGCGCTAAGGAACCAAAACAAGTCCATAACTCTTGGCCTAGACGAGACCTAACCTAACCTATCCCCTGGTACCCCTACTGAGACCGTAGGGGTAAACCACAACCTAGATATTCAGACCCAAACTTTGCCGACTTTTTTGTGCAAAATTTTTTCCCTAATTTTACATAAAGTTACTAAAAATCCGATTACTTCCAAACCCTGAGAGAAAAAGCAACCGGACCTAGCCTACACGAAAATTTATTATTGCCGCTATGTCCTAACCCAAAAAAATGCGTAGAACGATAGCCGCAAAGCCGACTTTTTTTCGATTGAAAAAGGTAAACAAACCGTTTTTCAATCAAAAAATCCCGACTTGTAACTTTCCGCTTCTTTTTGCAATATCTTGGTCCGCAAAACACTCAGCGACACACCGTTTTCACAGATGTGTGCGCCTCGTGAATCCGCAACTTACGATGTATTGAACTTCGCTGTAGCTCTCATAGGCTAATCGCTAAGGCAGTTAATACACCGGGTCAGACCTCCAAAACTCGTCAACCTAGCCTAACCTAACCTAACCTAACCTAACCTAACCTAACCTAACCTAACCTAACCTAACCTAACCTAACCTAACCTAACCTAACCTAACCTAACCTAACCTTTTTTTTTTTTTTTTTTTTTTTTTTTTGTTGACCAGGTGGAAAATGCGTTACGCATACCCTCCGAACATGGGAGTGTCGGAGGGTTATGTGGGACTACACATCGCCTCTCCCTCCTCAGAGTGAGGAGGGGTAGGGAGTGCTACCCACTAAAAACCACCCGGACGTGCCCTCTCGCCGGTTTTGTTGGACACCGTGGAACCCGCGAAGGCATAGTCCACGATGTCCACCGGTGGCACCCCAGCCGTTGCCGGGGCTACCCGCGCCGAAGGGGAGAAGGGCGAGCACGCTTGGCCCTCTCCCAGACCGCTCAGTGGCTAATCACCGCAGGCAGAGGACTCCCATCCTCCACCTGCAGCCACTATGGGTTGAGTCTGGCAGCAAAACGCCGCCTTCTCAACCCAAGCCGTCTGCGCCGGAGAGGATGCGCGAGAGGATCTTCCTCACGCTCCCGCTCCGCGGTCTCCTTTTGCGAAATAACTGTTTCGCAGAAGGAGACCACCGCCTCCCAGGACCTCTCGTTGCTCAGCATTGCCTCAACAATGCTTTGGAGCGAGAGGTCCACCCGCTGAATGGTGCGTGCCATGAGGCCACGCTCCGCGTCCCAACGACTGCACACCTCAAGGGTGTGCTGAGCGGTGTCGTCGGGACTTCCGCACTCATGGCACAGCGGGGCCGGCTCTCTTCCTATTTTGTGCAGGTAGTGACCGAAGCACCCATGCCCGGTCAGTACCTGCACGAGCCGGTACGACGTCGCGCCGACTGCCCTCTTCAGCCAAAGGTCGGCCGTTGGGAGGATCGCCTCTATGGTACGGAGACCATAAGGGGCGACCTCCAGTTGGGCCTTCCATCGGTCCCGCAGTCGGCGCTCCGTCGCGCGACGGGAGGCTGCCACCTCCTCGGGGTCCGGGCGTTCACCTGTTGTCCGGACCCTGGACCTACGTTGGTAGGTCTCTGCGTGCACCTCTGCGTCTAGCTCCCACGGGGGGGTGCACGCGAGGAGGCAGGCCGCTGCATGGGCCACCGTCATATAGGCCCTCACCATCCTGAGGGCCACGACCCGTTGTGGCCTCCGCAGCAGGGCCCTATTTCGGGCGGACAGCTTGTCCGCCCATATTGGGGCCCCATAGAGGGCCATGCTCCTTGTCACGCCGGCATATAGCCGCCGGCACAAGGAACCCGGCCCTCCTACATTGGGCAGAAGTCTGCCCAGCGCCGATGCGGCGCCCACGATTCGGGGAGCTAGTCTTGAGAAATGCTCCCCGAAATCCCACTTGCGGTCCAATATTAGCCCCAGATATTTAATGTGGGGCTTTATTTGGACCGCTCCACCCTCCAGGGTGAGCGCCGCACTCGCGGGCAAATTCCACCCGCGCCCCCCGAAGACTATAGCCTCAGTCTTCGGGAGGCTCACCTTTAGGCCGAGCCTGGTGATCCGTTCAATCGCCAGCTCGGCCGCCACTTCCGCCCTCCGGGAAGTTTCCCGCTTGTCACTCCCGCGCACAGCCACCATTGTGTCGTCCGCGTAGCAGACGACGAGTGTGCGCGGAAGCAGCTCCCCCCGGATTGCCCAGTCGTACCCCAGGTTCCATAAAAGTGGACCGAGCACGGAACCCTGGGGCACGCCGCAGGCCATCTGCCTCTCCCCCCGTTGCCCGTCCTTGTTTTCCCAGAGCACTACCCTCTCGGTTAGGTAGTGCTCAACAATTCGCCTTAGGTAGTGAGGCACCTCATGGTATCGAAGTGCCTCACTGATCACCCCATAGGGGAGGGTGCCAAATGCGTTTGCGATGTCTAGTGACACCGCGATGACACCCTCCCCCCTGCTCGACGCGTAGTCACAAAAGTCCTTCAGTGACTTCAGCGCGTCGAGCGTGGACCGCCCTTCCCGGAACCCGAATTGTCTATCAGAGACGTTCGGGCCGGCGGTCTCCAGGTGCTGCAGGATCCGGGAGGCCAGGATGCGTTCAAACGCTTTTCCGGCCTCATCCAGCAGCACTATGGGGCGATAGGCAGACGGGCAATCCTGTGGCCGACCCTCTTTACGGAGGAGGCATAGTCGCCCCTCCTTCCACACCCTCGGGAACCTTCCCTCTCTCAGGCAGTCATCCATGACGTGCCTGAGTCGGTCCCCAAGGTGTTCCAGGGCGACTGCAAGGACGCGACCGGGAACGCCGTCCGGGCCGGGGGCTTTTTTGCAGCCCCGGAGTCGGTCTGTCACACGCTCGAACTCGTCGTCACTTATTGGTGCAACGACGAGCTCGGCCTCCGACTCCGTTCTGGGGTCGACCATCGACGGGGGAGAGATCGAGGGAGGTGGCGGGAACAGCCCCTCGACTACCCTCTGGAGGAGTTCGGGCTCCAGGGAGTCCATGGGGGGAGCGCTGCGCATTTTGTTGCGCACCACCTTGTACGGCCGCCCCCATGGGTCCCTGTCCAGGGTAGCCAAGAACGACTCGTGAGCTTCGTCCTTGGCCTTGGCGATCGCAACCTGGAGGGCCCCCTTAGCCTCTTTGAGGGCCCTGTGGAGCCCTTCCTCCTCTTCCGCACTGTGCCGCCTGCGCCTACAGTGTTGGTAGGCGCGGCGGGCACTGTTACTGGTGGACCGCAGGGCCGCAATTTCAGCGGACCACCAGTATACTCTCTTGCGGTTGAACAGGCGACCGACCCGAGGCATGGCCGCGTCGCACACCGTCTGTAATGCGACTCGGAACTGTGCCGCCCTTTCCTCAGCTCCGAGGGTGACGGGTGGGGCAGCACACCACGCCTCCACCATGGCCGCCTCGTTCGCCTTGTCCCTGTCCAAATGGACCAGGGACCACTTTGGGAACTTTCGCCCCCTCCTGGCTCTGCCCGTGATGGGCGACGGTGGAACCCCCGCTGTGAAGACCCTCATCCTGATGTACAGGTGATCTGAGAGGGTCTCCACATCCTCCAGGACGCGCCAATCCGTGACGCGTGCAGCTATGGCAGGGGTCGCGAACGTGACGTCCACGATTGACCCCCCTTGCCGCCGCACGCAGGTATTCGCGGTGCCCCGGTTTAGGACCACGAGTCCCGTTGCCGTCACCCAATCCCCAAGAGCCATACCCCTATGGTCCGTAATGGGGGAACCCCATGCCGAACTTTTGGCGTTGAGGTCCCCCAGGACCATAACCTGCCTCGGGGCAGCCCTCCGGACCACCCCCCCTAGGATCCCCAGGAACGTGTCAAACTCCCGCAGCGGCCTATTGGGGGAGAAGTACACGGCCACCAGCACCGTGTCGTTCCCCCATCTGGCCGCCACGAATCCCGGGCCACCCTCGATCCTTGATAAGGGGGGGAGGTCCCCCATCGCCGGCACCACGATCGCCACTACTCCGTCGGTATCCCCTACCCAATTAGATTGTGGGGGGACGAAGTATGGCTCCGCTACAACCGTAACGCCAATTGCCCACTCCGCCATGGCCTGCATGAGCAGATCCTGAGCTCTGGCGGAGTGGTTGGCGTTTATCTGCAGGACGTCTAGATGCTGGTGTGCTGGCATTTAGACGTCCATACGGTTGTCCTCTTGGTGCCGGCTGGCGGCTGTTTCGGCTGGAGGGGGTCGGGTGGGGCGGGAGGGTCTCGGCCTCGCCTCTCTTCCCTTTGTCTCCGGTGGGGAGCATTTTGGTCCACTCATAACGTGGTCGGCTGGGAGGCCTGCATGGTGGCATACTGCGCACCATACCTTCTCCTCCCAGCATTCGGCTGCTTTGTGCCCCTCTGCGCCGCACCGGTAACACATCTGGCCCCGGTCCACCTTTGAGGGGCACAGCTCACGCGCGTGGCCGACACCCATACATTTGTAGCACCGCATGGGTGCTGGTCCGACGGAGTTGACCCTGGCAGACGACCAGCCTACCAGGATATGACCACACTTGAGGAGGGCTTTTGCAGTCCCCACCGGGCATTGCACGAGGGCCACCCCACTACCATTAAAGTATGTAGGGCGAATGCCCCCCACCTTAATGTGCGCCTCGGCGCATCCCCCCGCCTTGGCGACGGCAGCCGCCAGGGTCTCCCTTGTCGCCGACTCGTCTAGGCCGGCGACCTCGATAGCGGCCATCTTTTCAGGGCGGCTTACATGGGCAACGTCGCCCACGAGGACCTGCAGCTTTGCTGCGAGGCTGTCCGCCGCCCTTCCGCTATCTGCTCCAGGGACCTCGATGACTCGGCCCCCCGTCACCGAGTTCCTGACCCTGACATGCTGCAGGCCTATCTCCTCCAACCTTATGCCGTTAATGGCCTTGGACATGACAGCCTGCAGCGTGGTGTCGGTGGCAACGTCCTTGCGCATGGTAATTACCACCGCTGCCGTCTTGGGGACTTCTAATCCCTTCGGCTTTGGTGCCGCTTTCTTCTTGGGCGGCGGGGGGGGTGGGGGAATGGCCGTAGCTTTCCCTTTTCCCTTCTTCTTTTTCTTTGCTTCCTGGGCCCATGTCTCGCCCGAGGGCCCAGGTGCAGTCTCCGCTGCTGGGGCAGGCTTGCTCGCCGGGGCAGGCTTGGCTGCTGGGGCAGGCTTGGCTGCTGGGGCAGTCTTGGCCGCCGGGGCGGTGGTCTCCGGGGCCACCGGGGCCGCTTTCTTTGCGGCCCTTTTCGGCCTGCCATCCCCGAGCCTGGCCCTGCTCTCAGGCTCGGAAGCAACTTCTCTTATGGGGGCCGTAGGGGCCTTCTTCTTTTTATCCGCCGCTAGCGGGGGGCGGATTATTGGCGCGGGGGGAAGGCGACTGGCAATCTCCTCGATCCTTGCATTCAGCATGTTACCGAGGGAGACCGTCAAGTCGCGCTTCATACATTCAAGCATCTCCGCCAATTCCGCAGCGGCGGATTGTGGCGGCGGGGGGGTCCTAGGGGCCGCAGTCTCTCGCACCTGCTGTGGGACTGGGGCCTGGCGCTCTGAGACGGCGGTTCTCAGGGCCTTGAGCTCCGCCGTGCAGAGAGCGAGTTGCTCCCGCATCCTCTTGTTGTCCGCCTTCAGGATGCGGATCTCCTCGCTCTCTGACCTGGAGGCGTTGACGTCCTCCATAGCCTTTAATATGGTGCGGCAGGCCCGGTTCATGGTGCCCCACACCTCACCCTTCAAGTTGCTCGACTTGCGGGCCCCCTCCATAATTTCTAAAGCCGCCTGTTTGGTGGCCTCCACCGGGTCAAACGAGACGAAAGCCTCAGACGGCGAAATCATTCTTGGGGGGGAGGATGTTCCCCCATTCCTCATTGCCCCCTTGGGGCGGAGCTCCGGGAAGTCCTTCCTATACGAGGAGGGGCCGGCGGCGACGTCAGTGTCGGAGCTGAGGTAAGTCTCCGAACTTCGGAGCTTAGCTCTTGCCAACGCCATCCCCGCGTAGGCCCCCTTGGGCTTGCCCCTCCGGGCTGTTCCAACCTTTGGCCCATTATCGGGCCTTGCATCATCCGCCTGGTCTACATGCCCCCTCTTCTGGGGCTGAGAAGTCACTTTCATGGCCTCTGTTAATTCTTCCTCGGATTCAGAGGAAGAATCCAGAATTCCTTCGTCCCACTTGCGGTGGGAACCATCCCCCTCTTCAGACGTGGCCATTGTGGCCCCGCCAACGTCTCTGCCGAATTTAGACCAAATCCGACCACCCCCGCCGAAGTTGTCACCCAAAACAATTTGAGTTTGGTTAGAAAACGGTCAAGGGGGAGTCGGCTCGGAGAAATCCCATACAAAGTTCAAAAAGCGCCTAAAAAAACCAAATAGCAATCTGGTCCCTCTAGACACTTTTTGAAAAATTTTTTTGGCTGACTTCCGGGTATCGCAGCCAGGTGCAAAAAATATACGCAAATAGGGGCTGAAATCTTCTATCCTCTGGCACCCCTACTGAGACCGTAGGGGTAAACCACAACCTAGATGTTCAGTCCCAAACTTTGCCTACTTTTTTGTGCAAAATTTTTTCTCTAATTTTACATAAAATTACTAAAAATCCGATTACTTCCAAACCCTGATAGGAAAAGCAACCGGACCTAGCCTACGCGAAAATTGACTATTGCCGCTATGTCCTAACACAAAAAAGTGCGTAGAACGATAGCCGCAAAGCCGACTTTTTTTCGATTGAAAAAGGTAAACAAACCGTTTTTCAATCAAAAAATCCCGACTTGTAACTTTCCGCTTCTTTATGCAATATCTTGGTCCGCAAAACACTCAGCGACACACCGTTTTCACAGATGTGTGCGCCTCGTGAATCCGCAACTTACGATGTATTGAACTTCGCTGTAGCTCTCATAGGCTGATCGCTAAGGCAGTTAATACATCGGGTCAGACCTCCAAAACTCGTCAACCTAACCTAACCTAACCTAACCTAACCTAACCTAACCTAACCTAACCTAACCTAACCTAACCTAACCTAACCTAACCTAACCTAACCTAACCTAACCTAACCTAACCTAACCTAACCTAACCTAACCTAACCTAACCTAACCTAACCTAACCTAACCTAACCTAACCTAACCTAACCTAACCTAACCTAACCTAACCTAACCTAACCTAACCTTTTTTTTTTTTTTTTTTTTTGTTGACCAGGTGGAAAATGCGTTACGCATACCCTCCGAACATGGGAGTGTCGGAGGGTTATGTGGGACTACACATCGCCTCTCCCTCCTCAGAATGAGGAGGGGTAGGGAGTGCTACCCACTAAAAACCACCCGGACGTGCCCTCTCGCCGGTTTTGTTGGACACCGTGGAACCCGCGAAGGCATAGTCCACGATGTCCACCGGTGGCGCCCCAGCCGTTGCCGGGGCTTCCCGCGCCGAAGGGGAGAAGGGCGAGCACGCTTGGCCCTCTCCCAGACCGCTCAGTGGCTAATCACCGCAGGCAGAGGACTCCCATCCTCCACCTGCAGCCACTATGGGTTGAGTCTGGCGGCAAAACGCCGCCTTCTCAACCCAAGCCGTCTGCGCCGGAGAGGATGCGCGAGAGGATCTTCCTCGCGCTCCCGCTCCGCGGTCTCCTTTTGCGAAATGACTGTTTCGCAGAAGGAGACCACCGCCTCCCAGGACCTCTCGTTGCTCAGCATTGCTTCAACAATGCTTTGGAGCGAGAGGTCCACCCGCTGAATGGTGCGTGCCATGAGGCCACGCTCCGCGTCCCAACGACTGCACACCTCAAGGGTGTGCTGAGCGGTGTCGTCGGGACTTCCGCACTCATGGCATAGCGGGGCCGGCTCTCTTCCTATTTTGTGCAGGTAGTGACCGAAGCACCCATGCCCGGTCAGTACCTGCACGAGCCGGTACGACGTCGCGCCGACTGCCCTCTTGAGCCAAAGGTCGGCCGTTGGGAGGATCGCCTCTATGGTACGGACACCATAAGGGGCGACCTCCAGTTGGGCCTTCCATCGGTCCCGCAGTCGGCGCTCCGTCGCGCGACGGGAGGCTGCCATCTCCTCGGGGTCCGGGCGTTCACCTGTTGTCCGGACCCTGGACCTACGTTGGTAGGTCTCTGCGTGCACCTCTGCGTCTAGCTCCCACGGGGGGGTGCACGCGAGAAGGCAGGCAGCCGCGTGGGCCACCGTCATATAGGCCCTTATTATCCTAATGGCCACGACCCGTTGTGGCCTCCGCAGCAGGGCCCTATTTCGGGCGGACAGCTTGTCCGCCCATATTGGGGCCCCATAGAGGGCCATGCTCCTTGTCACGCCGGCATATAGCCGCCGGCACAAAGAACCCGGCCCTCCTACATTGGGCAAAAGTTTGCCCAGCGCCGATGCGGCGCCCACGATTCGGGGAGCTAGTCTCGAGAAATGCTCCCCGAAATCCCACTTTCGGTCCAATATTAGCCCCAGATATTTAATATGGGGCTTTATTTGGACCGCTCCACCCTCCAGGGTGAGCGTCGCACTCGCAGGCAGGTTCCACCCGCGCCCCCCGAAAACTATAGCCTCAGTCTTCGGGAGGCTCACCTTTAGGCCGAGCCTGGTGATCCGTTCAATCGCCAGCTCGGCCGCCACTTCCGCCCTCCGGGAGGTCTCCCGCTTGTCGCTCCCGCGCACAGCCACCATTGTGTCGTCCGCGTAGCAGACGACAAGTGTGCGCGGAAGCAGCTCCCCCCGGATTGCCCAGTCGTACCCCAGGTTCCATAGAAGTGGACCGAGCACAGAACCCTGGGGCACGCCGCAAGTCATCACTCTCTCCCCCCGTTGCCCGTCCTTCTTTTCCCAGAGCACTACCCTCTCGGATAGGTAGTGCTCCACAATCCGCCTCAGGTAGTGAGGCACTTCATGGTATCGAAGTGCCTCACTGATCACCCCATAGGGGAGGGTGCCAAATGCGTTTGCGATGTCTAGTGACACCGCGATGACACCCTCCCCCCTGCTCGACGCGTACTCACAGAAGTCCCTCAGTGACTTCAGCGCGTCGAGCGTGGACCGTCCTTCCCGGAACCCGAACTGTCTGTCAGAGACGTTCGGGCCGGCGGTCTCCAAGTGCCGCAGGATCCGGGAGGCCAGGATGCGTTCAAACGCTTTCCCGGCCTCATCCAGCAGCACTATCGGGCGATAGGCAGAAGGGCAATCCGGCGGCCGACCCTCTTTCCGTAGGAGGCATAGTCGCCCCTCCTTCCACACCCTCGGGAACCTTCCCTCTCTCAGGCAGTCATCCATGACATGCCTGAGACGGTCCCCTAGGTGTTTCAGGGCGACTGCGAGGACGCGACCGGGAACGCCGTCCGGGCCCGGGGCTTTTTTGCAGCCCCGGAGTCGGTCTGTCACTCGATCGAACTCGTCGTCACCTATCGGTTGGACGTCGAGCTCGGCCTCTGACTCTATCGTGGGGTCGACCGGGTCGACCATCGACGGGGGAGAGATCAAGGGGGCTGGCGGAAATAGCCCCTCGACTACCCTCTGGAGGAGTTCGGGCTCCAGGGAGTCCATGGGGGGAGCGGTGCGCATTTTGTTACGCACCACCTTGTACGGCCGCCCCCATGGGTCCCTGTCCAGGGTGGCCAAGAACGACTCGTGAGCTTCGTCCTTGGCCTTGGAAATCGCCACCTGGAGGGCCTTCTTAGCCTCTTTGAGGGCCCTGTGGAGCCCTTCTTCCTCTTCTGCAGTGTGCCCTCTGCGCCTACAGTGTTGGAAGGCGCGGCGGGCACTGTTACTGGTGGACCGCAGGGCCGCTATTTCTGCGGACCACCAGTATACACTCTTACGGGCGAAACGGCGACCAGCCCGAGGCATGGCCGCGTCGCACACCCTCTGTATTGCGACGCGGAACTGTGCCGCCCTTTCTTCAACTCCGAGGGTGACGGGTGGGGCAGCACACCACTCCTCCACCATGGCCGCCTCGTTCGCCTTGTCCCTGTCCAAATGGACCAGGGACCACTTCGGGAACTTCCGCCCCCTCCTGGCACTGCCCGTGATGGGTGCCGGTGGAACCCCTGCTTTGGAGACCCTCATCCTGATATACAGGTGGTCTGAGAGGGTCTCAACATCCTCCAGGACACGCCAATTCGTGACGCGTGCAGCTATGGCAGGGGTCGCGAACGTGACGTCCACGATTGACCCCCCATGCCGCCGCACGCAGGTGTTCGCGGTGCCCTGGTTTAGGACCACGAGTCCCGTTGCCGCCACCCAATCCTCAAGAGCCGTACCCCTATGGTCCGTAATGAGGGAACCCCATGCCAAACTTTTGGCGTTGAGATCCCCCAGTACCATTACCTGCCTCGGGGCAGCCCTCCGGACCACCCCCCCTAAGATCCCCAGGAACGTGTCGAACTCCCGGAGCGGCCTATTGGGGGAGAAGTACGCGGCCACCAACACCGTGTCGTTCCCCCATCTGGCCGCCACGAATCCTGGGCCACCCTCGATCCTTGATAAGGGGGGGAGGTCCCCCATCGCCGGCACCACGATCGCCACTACTCCGTCGGTGTCCCCTACCCAATTAGGTTGGGGGGGAATGAAGTAGGGCTCCGTTACCACCGTAACGCCAATTTCCCACTCCGCCATGGCCTGCATGAGCAGATCCTGAGCTCTGGCGGAGTGGTTGGCGTTTATCTGCAGGACGTCTAGATGTTGGTGTACTAACATTTAGACGTCCATATTGTTTTCCTCTTGCTGCCGGCTGGCGGCTGTTTCGGCTGGAGGGGGTCGGGTGGGGCGGGTGGGTCTCGGCCTCACCTCTCTTCCCTTTGTCTCCGGCGGGGAGCATTTCGGTCCCCTCATTACGTGATTGGCTGGGAGGCCTGCATGGTGGCATACTGCGCACCATACTTTTTCCTCCCAGCATTCGGCTGCTTTGTGCCCCTCTGCGCCGCACCGGTAGCACATCTGGCCCCGGTCCACCTTTGAGGGGCACAACTCGCGCGTGTGGCCGACACCCATGCATTTGTAGCACCGCATGGGTGCTGGTCCGACGGAATTAATCCTGGCAGACGACCAGCCTACCAGGATCCGACCGCGCTTGAGGAGGGCTTTTGCAGTTCCCACCGGACATTGCACGAGGGCCACCCCACTACCGTCATAGTATGTAGGGCGAATGCCCCCCACCTTAACGTGTGCCTCGGCGCATCCCCCCGCCTTGGCGACGGCAGCCGCCAGGGTCTCCCTTGTCGCCGACTCGTCTAGGCCGGCGACCTCGATAGCGGCCATTTTCTCAGGGCGGCTTACACGGGCCACGTCGCCCACAAGACCCTGCAGCTTTTCTGCAAGGCTGTCCGCCGCCCTTCCGCTATCTGCTCCAGGGACCTCGATGACTCGGCCCCCCGTCACCGAGTTCCTGACCCTGACATGCTGCAGGCCCATCTCCTCCAAGCTTATGCCGTTAATGGCCTTGGACATGACAGCCTGCAGCGTGGTGTCGGTGGTAATGTCCTTCCTCATGGTGATTACCACCGCTGCCGTCTTGGGGACTACCAGACCCTTCTGCTTTGGTGCCGCTTTCTTCTTGGGCGGCGGGGGGGGTGGGGGAGTGGCCGTAGCCTTTCCCTTTCCCTTCCTCTTCTTTTTTCCTGCTACCTGGGCCCATGTCTCGCCCGGGGGCACAGGTGCAGTCTCCACTGCTGGGGCAGGCTTGCTTGCCGGGGCAGTCTTGGCTGCTGGGGCAGGCTTGGCTGCCGGGACAGTCTTGGCTGCCGGGGCGGTGGTTTCCTGGGCCGCCGGGGCCGCTTTTTTTGCGGCCCTTTTCGGCCTGCCATCCCCGAGCCTGGCCCTGCTCTCGGGCTCGGAGGCAACTTCTCTCGTTGAGGCCGGTGGGGCCTTCTTCTTTTTATCCGCCGCTAGCGGGGGGCGGATTATTGGTGCGGGAGGAAGGCGACTGGCGATACCCTCGATTCTGGCATTAATCATGTCACCGAGGGAGACCATCAAGTCGCGCTTCATGGTGTCCAGCATCTCCGCCAACTCCGCAGCAGCGGATTGTGTCGGCGGGGGGGCCCTAGGGGCCGGGGTCTCTTGCACCGACTGCGGGGCCGGGGCCTGGCGCTCAGAGAAGGCAATTCTTAGGGCCTTAAGCTCCGCTGTGCAGAGAGCGAGTTGCTCCCGCATTCTTTTGTTGTCCGCCTTCAGGATGCGGATCTCCTCGTTCTCTGACCTGGAGGCGTCAAGTTCCTCCATGGCACTTAAAATGGTGCGGCAGGCCCGGTTCATGGTGCCCCACACCTCACCCTTCAAGTTGCCCGACTTGCGGGCCCCCTCCATTATTTCAACTGCCGCTTGTTTGGCAGCCTCCACCGGGTCAGAGAGGAGAACCTCCGACGGGGGCGTCAATATCTTTCGTGGTGGGGAGGTAGTTCCCCCACTCCCTCTCCCCATTGTTCCCTTGGAGCGGAGCTCCGGGAAGTCCTTCCTATACGAGGAGGGGCCGGCGGCGACATCTGTGTCGGAGCTGAGGTAATTCTCCGAACCTCGGAGCTTACCTCTTGCCGACGCCATCCCCGCGTAGGCCCCCTTGGGCTTGCCCCTCCGGGCTGTTCCAACCTTAGGCCCATTATCGGGCCTTGCGTCATCCGCCTGGTCAACATGCCCCCTCTTCTGGGGCTGAGAAGCCATCTCAATGGCCTCTGTGAATTCTTCCTCGGATTCAGAGGAAGAATCCAAAAATCTTTTGTCCCACTTGCGGTGGGAACCCCCCCCCTCTTCAGACGTGGTCATTATGGCCCCGCCAACGTCTCTGCCAAATTTGGACCAAGTCCGACAACCCCAGCCGAAGTTATCACCCCAAACAGAGTTTGGTTAAAAAACGGTCAAGGGGGAGTCGGCTTGGAGAAATCCTATACAAATTTCAAAAAGCGCCTAAAAAACCGAATAGCAATCCGGTCCCTTAGGACACTTTTTGAAAAATTTTTTTGGCTGACTTCCCGTCAACGTAGCCGGGTGCCAAAAATAACAACTAATAGGGGCTGAAATCCCCTATCCCCTGGTACCCCTACTGAGACCGTAGGGGTAAACCACAACCTAGATATTCAGACCCAAACTTTGCCGACTTTTTTGTGCAAAATTTTTTCCCTAATTTTACATAAAGTTACTAAAAATCCGATTACTTCCAAACCCTGAGAGAAAAAGCAACCGGACCTAGCCTACACGAAAATTTATTATTGCCGCTATGTCCTAACCCAAAAAAATGCGTAGAACGATAGCCGCAAAGCCGACTTTTTTTCGATTGAAAAAGGTAAACAAACCGTTTTTCAATCAAAAAATCCCGACTTGTAACTTTCCGCTTCTTTTTGCAATATCTTGGTCCGCAAAACACTCAGCGACACACCGTTTTCACAGATGTGTGCGCCTCGTGAATCCGCAACTTACGATGTATTGAACTTCGCTGTAGCTCTCATAGGCTGATCGCTAAGGCAGTTAATACACCGGGTCAACCTAACCTAACCTAACCTAACCTAACCTAACCTAACCTAACCTAACCTAACCTAACCTAACCTAACCTAACCTAACCTAACCTAACCTAACCTAACCTAACCTAACCTAACCTAACCTAACCTAACCTAACCTAACCTAACCTAACCTAACCTAACCGCGAAACCTGAGGACAGAAATCAAACTCGAGGTCACGAAGGCTGTGGAACGTCTGTATCAGCTTGTGAAAGAGGCGGAAGCTGAGCAAGCAAAACAAAAGAAGGATCAGGGCGAGGGTGAGGCTAGAGAGAACCTACGAAAACCCGCGGACCCTCCTTCTCCATCCTCTTTATCCCCAAGAAGGGAATCCGAGTTTGAGAAGGAGTTGATTAAGAGGATGGAGCAACACAGCCGGTTAATAAAGGACAGCAGCGAGCAAATGGAGGAGCTAAAGCATGCACTGGAAAAACAACAGAAAACCCTGGAGGGGGTCTCATATGCTAGTGTAGTGGCTCAGTCGGCTAGGAGGCAGCCCCCCGGTCAGACGGCTTTGCACTCGGTCATTATCACCTCCAAGGACGAAGGCAAAACCGGCGACGAGGTACTGGATAAAATACGAAGCGTTATCAAAGCCAAAGAAGGCGGGATAACGATGGACAGGGTCAGAAAGGCAAAAGATAGGAAGATAATTATAGGCTGTAAAACAGAGGAAGAAAGGAGTAAGCTAAGAGAAAGGCTTAGAAAGGCAGAAGGCCAACTCCAGGTCGAGGACATAAAGAACAAAGATCCTCTTCTACTGCTCAGAGACGTCTTCCAATATAACACGGATGAGGACGTCCTGAAGGCATTTAGGAATCAGAACAGGGGAGTATTCCTGGGCCTGGAGAAGCAAGAAGACAGAATGGAAGTCCGGTACCGAAGAAAGTCCCGAAACCCCCAAACGTCTCACATCGTAGTTAGGGTGTCTCCCAAAATATGGGCCCGAGCCATAGAAGCAGGAGCCGTCCACATAGACCTGCAAAAGGTCAGGGTTGCGGACCAGTCCCCCCTGGTGCAGTGCTCTCTCTGCCTAGCATACGGACATGGCAGGCGTTTCTGTAAGCAGACGGTAGAGAAGTGCAGCCACTGTGGGGGACCACACCTGCGATCGGAGTGCGCTGACTGGCGGGCTGGTGGAACTCCGACTTGCTGCAACTGCACGCATGCAAAACTTGACTTTACCGATCATAGCGCGTTCAGTCAGGAATGTGCAGTGCGGCGTAAGTGGGATGCACTGGCCCGTGCCACGATAGCGTATTGCTGAGGGCTCCATGGTGGGAATTAACAACAGCACCCAAACCAATAGAAGGTCCTACCTAGCAGTCCAAGCAAACCTGCAGAGAAAAGAGTTAGCCACACACGAGCTCATGATGAAGGCTAGCAAAAGGAAAGTGGCTTTTGCGCTGCTCCAGGAGCCGTATGTGGGCGGGGCTAAAAGTATGAAGAGCTACAGAGGAGCAAGGATCTACCAGAGCACTAAACAAGGAGAAGGGAACGTCAAAGCGGCAATAGCCGTCTTCGACAGCGATATTGACGTAGAACAGTACCCGAAACTCACCACTAACAACATCGTTGTGGTGAAAATCCGAACTAGTGCCTGGGAGATCGTTGCTGTCTCTTTTTACTTTGAGCCAGACCAGCCCATAGAGCCATACTTGGAGCAGCTCAAAAAGATAAAGGAAGAGCTTGGACCTAGAAAAACAATAATGGGAGGCGATACCAACGCAAAGAGCACATGGTGGGGTAGCAAGAAAGTAGACAAAAGAGGGGTAGAAATGGCCGGAGCACTAGAAGAAATGAGCTTGCAGGTGCTCAACGAAGGCGATACTCCGACATTTTATACAATAAGGGGAAATAAAGAGTACGCTAGCCACGTGGATGTGACTGCCTGCTCTGAGGATATGCTTAACCTGGTGGAGGACTGGAAAGTGGAAGATGATCTGATGAGCTCGGACCACAACGGCATAACTTTTAAAATTAGACTAGAAAAGGCAAAAGGAATAAACATAAAAAGGACTACTAGAATATACAACACAAAAAAGGCAAATTGGAGCCAATTCCATGAGAAACTGGCTCAATTGTTATTGGAGAATAAAATTAATAAAACAGAAATAAATAATATTAATAATAAAAAGGAACTAGAGCAAACAATAGGAAAATATACAAATATAATAATAAACACATGCACACAAACAATACCTAAAAAGAAAATGGAAGAAAAACTTACCTTGCCGTGGTGGTCCGAAGAACTGGCGAAGCTGAGGAGAGAAGTCGTCACCAGGAGGCGTAGAATCAGATGCGCAGCGTCAATCCGAAGAGCGAAGGTTGTCGATGAGTACCTGCAAGCAAAACAAAAATATGAGAGTGAAGCCAAGAAGGCACAGATTGACAGTTGGAAGGGGTTCTGTGAAAAACAAGAAAGAGAAGGAGTATGGCACGGAATTTACAGGGTGATTGGTAGGACCAAGAAACGTCAGGAGGACTTGCCTCTGGTGAGTGGCGGGAAGGCTCTGAGCGGGGAAGAATCAGCTAGGCTCTTAGCGGAGACGTTCTACCCCGAAGACCTGAAGAGGGATGATAACGAAATTCACAGTCGAACTAGAGAGGAAGCTGAAAAAGTAAACGGTTGGATGCATGATGAAGAACATGACCCTCCGTTTACTATCGAAGAGCTAAGATTCACTGTGAAGACGTTCAACCCAAAGAAGGCTCCGGGGGCAGACGGTTTAACTGCAGATATTTGTAGCAAGGTGATATCCCACGATCCTGAGTTGTTTCTCGCGCTTTCAAACAAGTGTCTGCACCTCGGCCACTTTCCCACAATGTGGAAAGAAGCTACGGTGGTAGTCCTAAGGAAGCCGGGTAAAGACGATTACACCAATCCGAAATCGTACAGGCCCATAGGACTGCTACCGGTCATGGGTAAAGTGGTTGAGAAGATGGTGATGGGACGGCTCAAATGGCACTTAGTACCAAAAATGAGCGCCTGTCAGTACGGGTTCATGCCGCAAAAAAGTACCGAGGACTCCCTCTATGACCTGATGAAACACATCCATAGCAAACTTGACCAAAAGAAACTGATAGTCATGGTATCACTGGACATAGAGGGAGCCTTCGATAGCGCATGGTGGCCGGCCATCAGAGTGAGACTGGCGGAGGCGGGTTGCCCTGTAAATTTGAGAAGGGTCATAGATAGCTACCTGGATGATAGAACGGTAAGGGTTAGATACGCCGCGCACGAATATATTAAGCACACAAACAAGGGTTGCGTCCAGGGTTCCATTGGCGGACCACTGCTATGGAACCTTCTTCTCGATCCTCTTCTCAAGGGACTTCAGCGACGGGGTGTCCACGTGCAGGCATTCGCGGATGACGTGGTCCTACTGTTTGATGGTCACACGGCACTGGAGGTGCAGAGACAAGCCAATGCCGCTCTCGCCTATGTTCAGGAGTGGGGTATCGAAAACAAGCTCAAATTTGCGCCACATAAAACCTGCGCTATGACTATTACACGCAAACTTAAATTCGATACGCCACTGCTGAGCATGGGAGGGGTCGACATTGCCATGTCAGAAGACGTTAAGATCCTGGGACTCACAATCGACAATAAGCTAACATTCAACAAACATACCGCGAACACCTGCGTCAGAGCGTTGAACTTCTACAAGCAGTTGTCGAGAGCCGCCAAGGTCAGTTGGGGTCTGCACCCGGAAGTGATCCGGATCATCTACAAGGCAGCAGTGGAGCCGGTCATGACATATGCGGCCAGCGCGTGGGCAAATGCGACGGGAAAGCTAAAGGTGCAACGGCAATTAAACGCGGTCCAAAGGGTTTTTGCCCAGAAGCTCACAAAGTCCTACCGAACTGTCTCCCTAAATTCGGCTCTAATACTGGCTGGGATTCTGCCGCTGGACATCAGAATCCGTGAGGCGGCAGCCTTGTACGAAGCCAGGCGCGGAGTTCCTCAGCCATTTTTGGGGGACAGGGAGGTAGAGAGCAGAGTGGCGTTTAGTCTGCGCCCACATCCGGCAAGGCATATGAGCTTAGAGTTCATAAACCTGATAGACCCACAGCATGTTGAAAAACATAACAAACAGGCAGTCCGAATCTTCACGGATGGCAGCAGGATTGAGGATAAGGTCGGCGCGGCGCTATCCTTATGGAATGGCGAAGCGGAGATCAAATCCCTCAAACTGAAGCTGCCATCTCACTGCACGGTCTATCAGGCGGAACTATACGCCATATGTCGAGCCACGCGGGAGATTCTAAAGCGCCACGAAACCAGTTATGGTATTTACAGTGACTCGCGGGCGGCTTTGGAGACGGTGACGAATCATGGCTCCGTTCATCCCTTAGCAACAGAAGCCAGACAGAACCTGGAAACCATTAAACTCCAAAATAAAGATACATCTTTATTTTGGATCAAAGCGCACGCTGGGATGAACGGTAATGAAAGAGCCGACGAGCTAGCCAAAGATGCCGCACTGAAGTTAAAGAAAAAGCCTGACTATGATGCGTGTCCGGTCTCATACGTCAAGCGACAAATCCGTAAGGATTCGCTTGGCGTATGGAACCGGAGATATAAATCAGAGGACAAAGCGGCCGTGACTAAGCTTTTCTTTCCTGACGCAATTGAGGCCCATCAAATAATTAGGAAGATGGAAATTTCAAATGTATTGACCCAGGTTTTAACGGGGCACGGTGGGTTCTCAGAATACTTGAACCGGTTCAAGTGTAAGGAGGACCCATCGTGCCCATGTGAGCCGGATAAAGCAGAGACGGTTGAACACGTCCTGTTGGAATGTCCCATCTATGGCTTGCTGAGATATGAGCTTGAGCAAAATCTAAACATTGCCTTAAGAAAGGAAAATATATATTTGATAATTAGGGATAAAGAAAGTAGAAATGTGTTTATAGATTATTGTATTAATATAGGTAAAAAAGTTATATGTAGAAATAAGAATAGATAATAAATATGTTGTTTTATATATAATGAGTATATATAGGAACATTATAAAAATAAGGAAATGTAAATAAAAATAATCTATATGAGTGTAATAGTGTCAAGTTCATGTCAAAATAATCGATAATTATAAGTTCAGGAGAAATGTTTATATTAAAGTGCTGTGTAAATTTAGGTATAATATCTAAGAAGTCAAATAAGAAAACGGATATAATAATGCTGAATATGTATAATAAAGTATATATAGGAACATTATAAAATAGTGAAATGTAAATTAAGTTAACCTATGTCAATAGTTTGGACAATAGTGATAAGATATTAAAATGTATAAAATAATAATAATAAGCAAAATAGATAATAAGAAATAAAGATCAAATATCCATGCTAGGTTAAGAAATAAAGATACTCACCCCGTGTACAATCATTCAGTAAGAAAGACTCCAAATCCACATTGGAGGAGACAGCATGTAGGCTAGCTCGCGGGCCGGGCCTCTGCGCCCGGACAGGAAAAAAAAAAAAAAAAAAAAAAAAAAACCTAACCTAACCTAACCTAACCTAACCTAACCTAACCTAACCTAACCTAACCTAACCTAACCTAACCACATTAGACCAATACTGAAGAGTAATACATCCACCTTTTTATATAAAACTAACAAGGCATGCTGGCCCGTCTTCAAAGATACCCTCCACACACACATGTCCTCATCGGACATTCTTGAGCGCGACATTTCGGCCCTGGACCCTGCAGGATTGGAAATCTTAATCGAAGATATTACAAATATCATCCATCTAGCCTGCAGAGCATCTATGCAGGTGAAAGGTTCTGGCCGAGGGCATAAAAGTAAACCACCCTGGTGGTCAGATAAATTAGAAGAAATGAAGAGAGAAATCATTCATAACCATCACAACATACATAATGCCAAGCGAAGAGGAGAACCACTGGAAGCCCTACTGGAGGATCAGAAAGCAATAAAGACTCTTTACGCTAAGGAGTTGCGCAACGAGTCTACTACTAATTTCCGCGAATTGTGCGAACTACAAACAAAAGAAACCGTTTGGTCCTTAACAAACAGGCTGCTGAGGGAATCGGTAGTCCGACGTCCTCCAGCAACCCTTAGAGTAGGAAATAGGTTCACTTCCAGCGGCAGAGAAACGGCAGAGGCCCTATTGGATCACTTCTATCCGGATGACCTTCCAGACACTGAACCAAGGCATCACCACCTTAGGGCCATGTTTACTATCGACTCTGAAGACGACCAGCCGTTTGCTGAAGAGGAGCTGTTAGAGTACCTAAAGTACATGAACCCTAAAAAAGCCCCGGGGCTAGACAATCTCACCTCGGACATTTGCACGCAGTTCACTATTGCCTATCCGAAGTTAGTAACTGCTGTTATGAATAAATGTCTCGTACTACAGCACTTTCCCCGGCAGTGGAAGAAGGCCTACGTGAAGATTTTACCTAAACCTGGAAAGCCAGATCATAGCGCCTTGGGTTCGTTCCGACCGATTGGGCTTCTCCCAGTGTTCGGAAAACTACTAGAAAAGCTTTTTATTAAAAGGGTCACATACTATGCAGCCAAAAACGGCTATAGCAACAATCGTCAATTTGGTTTCCGCGAACAAACAAATACGGTGCAAGCGGTCAACAATGCGCTCATAAAAGTAAACCGAGCAAAGGCTGATAAGCAGCTAGTCATTGCAGTATCACTTGATATAAAAGCAGCGTTCGACAACGCCTGGTGGCCCGTGCTTTTTCACAGACTCAGACGAATGCAATGTCCAAAGAACATCTATGGACTAATCACAGATTATGTACGAGACAGAGAGGTTGTTCTGGATCACGCAGGAGAGCGGGTCTCCAGGCGTATGTCGAAAGGATGCGTTCAGGGATCAGCTTGCGGTCCGGTACTCTGGAACATTATACTAGACGAACTGCTGGACCTGCGCCTACCTTTGGGCTGTCATCTGCAGGCCTTTGCAGATGACGTACTACTGGTAGTCACTGCTAAAGACGTAAGAAGGCTAGAAGATTCTGCGTGCACTGCATTATCACGTATAGTCGACTGGGGTAAAAGTGTCAAGTTGGCATTCGGACCATCCAAAACACAAATGATTGCCTTTACTCCGAAAGCCAAAGGAGCCAAAATCTATATGGATGGACAAGAAATAACCTACACCAGAGAAATTAAATTGCTCGGAATAATATTGGACGAAAAACTGTTATTCGGACCCCATGTGCGTTACATAATTGGTAAAGCGACACACATTTTTAACAAGCTGTGTATGTACACACGTCCAACCTATGGAGCTCATCCCGAAAACGTTAGGCTGATTTACCAACGGGTGATTGAGCCTATAGTTACTTACGGCGCAGGTATATGGGGACAAGTTGTAAGCAAGAAGTACGTCAAAAAGCTTCTCTTAGGTATGCAGCGTGGCTTTGCTATAAAAGCAATTAGAGGCTTTAGGACAATATCAACCACGGCAGCCATAGCATTAGCGCAATTCACTCCATTAGACTTGAAAGTTCGCGAAATACATGTCATCGAGAAAACTAGAATCTCTGAAATCTGTGACTACTTACCTGATGACATCTCCCTTGAAACGCAATCTCCAGTACAAACTCTTCTTCACCCAGCCAAAAGACTAAAAATTACACCTATTCCATCTAGTGATGTCAGCGAAGTGAATGACTCAACATTGATATTCACGGATGGCAGTAAACAGGAAGATGAATCGGTGGGCGCGGCTTTCGTGTGCTTTGACCCAGGCGGGACGACTCCCACAGTCACCCGAAGGTTCAAACTACATGACTGCTGTACTGTGTTCCAGGCGGAGTTGTTCGCCATCCTCGCGGCCTGCCAATGGGCAGAA
>OU975449.1:9877695-9902695 GCA_918857605.2 Philereme vetulata | reverse complement strand
GATCCTGAGCTCTGGCGGAGTGGTTGGCGTTTATCTGCAGGACGTCTAGATGTTGGTGTACTAACATTTAGACGTCCATATTGTTGTCCTCTTGCTGCCGGCTGGCGGCTGTTTCGGCTGGAGGGGGTCGGGTGGGGCGGGTGGGTCTCGGCCTCACCTCTCTTCCCTTTGTCTCCGGTGGGGAGCATTTCGGTCCCCTCATTACGTGATTGGCTGGGAGGCCTGCATGGTGGCATACTGCGCACCATACTTTTTCCTCCCAGCATTCGGCTGCTTTGTGCCCCTCTGCGCCGCACCGGTAGCACATCTGGCCCCGGTCCACCTTTGAGGGGCACAACTCGCGCGTGTGGCCGACACCCATGCATTTGTAGCACCGCATGGGTGCTGGTCCGACGGAATTAATCCTGGCAGACGACCAGCCTACCAGGATCTTTCCGCGCTTGAGGAGGGCTTTTGCAATTCCCACCGGACATTGCACGAGGGCCACCCCACTACCGTCATAGTATGTAGGGCGAATGCCCCCCACCTTAACGTGTGCCTCGGTGCATCCCCCCGCCTTGGCGACGGCAGCCGCCAGGGTCTCCCTTGTCGCCGACTCGTCTAGGCCGGCGACCTCGATAGCGGCCATTTTTTCAGGGCGGCTTACACGGACCACGTCGCCCACAAGATCCTGCAGCTTTTCTGCAAGGCTGTCCGCCGCCCTTCCGCTATCTGCTCCAGGGACCTCGATGACTCGGCCCCCCGTCACCGAGTTCCTGACCCTGACATGCTGCAGGCCCATCTCCTCCAAGCTTATGCCGTTAATGGCCTTGGACATGACAGCCTGCAGCGTGGTGTCGGTGGTAATGTCCTTCCTCATGGTGATTACCACCGCTGCCGTCTTGGGGACTACCAGACCCTTCTGCTTTGGTGCCGCTTTCTTCTTGGGCGGCGGGGGGGGTGGGGGAGTGGCCGTAGCCTTTCCCTTTCCTTTCCTCTTCTTTTTTCCTGCTACCTGGGCCCATGTCTCGCCCGGGGGCACAGGTGCAGTCTCCACTGCTGGGGCAGGCTTGCTTGCCGGGGCAGGCTTGGCTGCTGGGGCAGGCTTGGCTGCCGGGACAGTCTTGGCTGCCGGGGCGGTGGTTTCCTGGGCCGCCGGGGCCGCTTTTTTTGCGGCCCTTTTCGGCCTGCCATCCCCGAGCCTGGCCCTGCTCTCGGGCTCGGAGGCAACTTCTCTCGTTGAGGCCGGTGGGGCCTTCTTCTTTTTATCCGCCGCTAGCGGGGGGCGGATTATTGGTGCGGGAGGAAGGCGACTGGCGATACCCTCGATTCTGGCATTAATCATGTCACCGAGGGAGACCATCAAGTCGCGCTTCATGGTGTCCAGCATCTCCGCCAACTCCGCAGCAGCGGATTGTGTCGGCGGGGGGGCCCTAGGGGCCGGGGTCTCTTGCACCGACTGCGGGGCCGGGGCCTGGCGCTCCGAGAAGGCAATTCTTAGGGCCTTAAGCTCCGCTGTGCAGAGAGCGAGTTGCTCCCGCATTCTTTTGTTGTCCGCCTTCAGGATGCGGATCTCCTCGTTCTCTGACCTGGAGGCGTCAAGTTCCTCCATGGCACTTAGTATGGTGCGGCAGGCCCGGTTCATGGTGCCCCACACCTCACCCTTCAAGTTGCCCGACTTGCGGGCCCCCTCCATTATTTCAACTGCCGCTTATTTGGCAGCCTCCACCGGGTCAGAGAGGAGAACCTCCGACGGGGGCGTCAATATCTTTCGTGGTGGGGAGGTAGTTCCCCCACTCCCTCTCCCCATTGTTCCCTTGGAGCGGAGCTCCGGGAAGTCCTTCCTATACGAGGAGGGGCCGGCGGCGACATCTGTGTCGGAGCTGAGGTAATTCTCCGAACCTCGGAGCTTACCTCTTGCCGACGCCATCCCCGCGTAGGCCCCCTTGGGCTTGCCCCTCCGGGCTGTTCCAACCTTAGGCCCATTATCGGGCCTTGCGTCATCCGCCTGGTCAACATGCCCCCTCTTCTGGGGCTGAGAAGCCATCTCAATGGCCTCTGTGAATTCTTCCTCGGATTCAGAGGAAGAATCCAAAAATCTTTCGTCCCACTTGCGGTGGGAACCCCCGCCCTCTTCAGACGTGGTCATTATGGCCCCGCCAACGTCTCTGCCAAATTTGGACCAAGTCCGACAACCCCAGCCGAAGTTATCACCCCAAACAGAGTTTGGTTAAAAAACGGTCAAGGGGGAGTCGGCTTGGAGAAATCCCATACAAATTTCAAAAAGCGCCTAAAAAACCGAATAGCAATCCGGTCCCTTAGGACACTTTTTGAAAAATTTTTTTGGCTGACTTCCCGTCAACGTAGCCGGGTTCCAAAAATAACAACTAATAGGGGCTGAAATCCCCTATCCCCTGGCACCCCTACTGAGACCGTAGGGGTAAACCACAACCTAGATATTCAGACCCAAACTTTGCCGACTTTTTTGTGCAAAATTTTTTCCCTAATTTTACATAAAATTACTAAAAATCTGATTACATCCAAACCCTGAGAGAAAAAGCAACCGGACCTAGCCTACACGAAAATTGATTATTGCCGCTATGTTCTAACCCAAAAAAATGCGTAGAACAATAGCCGCAAAGCCGACTTTTTTTCGATTGAAAAAGGTAAACAAACCGTTTTTCAATCAAAAAATCCCGACTTGTGACTTTCCGCTTTTTTTGTCGATAGCTCAGTCCGCAAAACACTCAGCGACACACCGTTTTCACAGATGTGTGCGCCTCGTGAATCCGCAACTTACGATGTATTGAACTTCGCTGTAGCTCTCATAGGCTGATCGCTAAGGCAGTTAATACACCGGGTCAGACCTCCAAAACTCGTCAACCTAACCTAACCTAACCTAACCTAACCTAACCTAACCTAACCTAACCTAACCTAACCTAACCTAACCTAACCTAACCTAACCAGTCTGGCTCCAACCGCACTCTGGAGCGCCCACTTTTAAGTATACCTCCACGCGAAAAATTCGCCAAAAATCGAAAGTTGTCATTTTTATTGTCGTGTGACATATCAAAAATTGAGGAATCACAAGGCGCACACGGCTGTGAAAACGCTGTGTCGCTAAGTGTTTTTTCCGCGGCGCTATTAGTGAAAAAGTGAAAATTTTAAAAATTTTAAAATTTAAAAGGGATTTTTCTCCGGATCTACAGCGGTGACCCACAGTTTTTAAAAGTCATCCGAAGGGCCTCCGGGAGCTCTACAAGACTGTTTCTTTTGCCGATTTTTTTCGCGCAGGAGCGCGGAAATAAAGGCGAAAAAAACAAACACCACGTGCCACGAGGTCAGCGATCCGAAGTGCTGAGAAGAAAACTGACATCAGGGCTTCCAAGACACCAACGTGGGGATACCGGAGGCACTTTTAGTTTTTAGCTAAGTAATTTTTTGACTGAGTTACAGCATTTTTAGATTTTTAAATTTTTCAAATATTTTTAACTCTTTAAAAAAATCGGTAACCCCCCTTTTTTAAATTCATTTTTTGTAGAGCTTAGGGTCCTCTACCTAACATAAAAAATTCGACTGGGGTCGATCAACTAGTTTTTGAGATAAAAATTTTTTAATTATTTAGACTAACACGAGGTCCCCCTTCTAAAATACTTAGAGAAAAAATTTAATTTTATATAAATAGGTAATAATATTTTAAGCTATTATAAGTTTTTTTCCGAATTTTTTGGACCAAAATTGTATTTTTAGGATTAGTTTTACTCAATATTTTTTAGTTTTTTGTTATTTTTAATTCGGGGAGTAATAAAATTGTACCATTGGGGGAATATTCAAATAGGGACTTAAATTCTCTTTTAAACGAGCCCAAACTCGGGCTGATTCGGACTGTAATTGCCAGAGTTGCTCCGGAGCGGCCATTTTGGCCGCCATCTTTGAAAAATTAAAACAAGGATAACTCAGTAGCGGATAGTCAGATCGGAGAGCGGTTTTCTGTTTTGGAGTAGTCGTCACCAACAGAGTCTGCCAAGACCGGTTGGGACTCTAGGTAGAGTCACTTTTTTCCAACCTTAACCAACCAGCAGGAGAAGTAGACTGTGTTAGGTAGTACGCTTTGCCCAAAACCGCGTCTCTTTACGACTTAAACTTGCAAAGTTGTGGGAATATAGAAAATTGGCAGCCATTTTGTCCGCCATTTTGAAAAATTTAAATCCTACATAACTTTTGCTAGAGTGGTCCGATTGAGGCGCGGTTTTCACTGCTGGCACCTATATCGACCGAGATATTTTATAAACAAGATTTGGCGGCCATTTTGTCCGCCATCTTGGCAAAAAGTAAAAACCCCATATCTCGTTAACCCGCCGCCGAATTTTGACGGGGCTTTCACAGGTAAACTGACCGGTAGCCGGACTACCTACATAAACATAGAGGCCGACTCTATATAGAGTCGTTAAAATTTTTTTTTTTTTTTTTTTTTTTTTTGTTATATTATATTTTATTTTATTTCTTGTGTTTTTCCTCTGAGTGAGGAAAAACTAGGTAAACTAAAGGAACGAGGACCGGTGAATTGTAATAAAACTTGATTAGATCACATGTTGTAATATTATATTTATATTTTTGAGACCTTTGTACAATAACTCAGATACACTAAAACTGAGTATAATTTTGCTTTTATTATTAAATAGTGTACCTTCTCGGAACGATTTGGACAGTTTGTCCTGTTTAGGACTCGTATCTCCGTGACTGTTATTTTGGATTTGACGCGGTTTTAGTTCTGGTCTTTTTACTGTTCCTGAACGATCAAATTTACACATAATTTTAGTAATAGGTAACTTGACAGATTTTTTATTTACTTCATTTTATTGACTCATTTGCTTTATTTATTTTAATTTACCTAGGATAATTTAGATTTAAATATTTACGTATTTACAACTTATAC
Organism: Philereme vetulata; assembly: GCA_918857605.2. Lineage (NCBI taxonomy): Eukaryota > Metazoa > Arthropoda > Insecta > Lepidoptera > Geometridae > Philereme > Philereme vetulata. Next base: position 9,897,780 of record OU975449.1, on the reverse strand, counting down.
AAACTTCTCCATATAATTATATTAACATTTTGACGCGTTCACTTAACTGACAAAAAGATGCTCGGAATCCGCACGCCCACAAAAACGACAAAGGGTACAGATGAAAACCCTCAAGGAAAAGCGACGACGCGACAGACAAACCAGGAGATGAGGCCGAAGCCGAAGGAAGACACGGCAACAATGGAAAGCTGGCCGAAGCCGAAAAAAGACGAAGCGAGCCCGGGTGCTGGCGTTTGCTCGGCGAGGACTCCCGGAGTGAGGCGGAGTATTGGGGAGTGGGAGTCCGGGAAACCGGATGCACTCCCCGGCACCTCGACCTCTCCAAGAAGGGCCGCGCCAGTGGGACCCCAAAAAACAAGTATGAATGTGACATTCACACCGGAAGGGCCGAAGACAAAGTACACGGATCGGTTGACGGAGGCGAGGGCCTGTCTGAATAAGGCCAAGTTGACGCTTGGAAATGCGAGAAACCTAAAAACAGAGATAAAAGCCGGAGTCACACAGGGACTCGACAGGCTCTACCAGCTGGTGAAAGAGGGAGAAAAAGTGAAGCGGTCGGAAACCGGCAAAATGGATCAGGTGGAAGTGGTGGAAGAGACCAAAGAACCTAAAAAAGGAGGCAACAAAGAAAATGAACTCGTAAAAAAGATGATAGAGCATTCGAAGCTTATCCAGGAGAATAACGAGAGGATGGAGAAGCTCAAGGAAGCGATCGAGAAGCAGCAAGAGTATCAAGAGAGGATGACGTACGCAAGTGTGGCGGCAGCGTCCAGGAGACAGTCTCCAGAACAGACCGCGCTACACTCCGTAGTGATCACCGCCAAAAACGAGACGGAATCAGGAGACGAAATCCTCAAAAGGATAAGAGAAGCTGTCAACGCAAAAGAGGGAGGGGTTGCAGTCGAACGAATCAGAAAAGCGAAGGACAGAAAGGTGATCGTTGGCTGTAGAACGGTGAAAGAAAGGGAGCAAATAAAAGAAAGATTGAAACGAGCAGAAAAGCACCTGAACGTACAAGAGGTAAAAAACAAAAATCCTCTCGTTATTCTTCGAGATGTCCTAAATTTCAACAGCGACGAGGACATCCTCAAAGGGCTGTGGAACCAGAACCACAGAATTCTCAAGGATATAGAAGGAGATGAGAAGAAGGTGGAAATCCTGTACAAAAAGAGAGCAAGGAACCCCCAAACGAGTCATATCGTCATGAGAGTGTCCCCAAAAATTTGGAAACGGCTGGTCGAAGCGGAAACTGTCGTGATCGACCTCCAGCGGGTGAGGGTGGCGGACCAATCGCCTTTGGTCCAGTGCTCACTTTGCCTGGGGTATGGTCACGGGCGTCGTTTCTGCAAAGACGCCATTGAGAAATGCAGCCACTGTGGGGGGCCACACATGAAGGCAGAGTGTACCGATCTGTTGGCTGGCATGCCTCCGGCATGCTGTAACTGCACCCACGCCAAGCTCGATAAGAGAGAGCACAACGCGTTTAGCGAAGAGTGCCCAATCCGGAGAAAGTGGGAAGCGTTGGCCCGAGCCACCATAGCATATTGCTGAGGTGGTCCCGGGCGACACACCTGCGAACACTACTTCCAGGATCTATCAGATAGCCCAAGCAAACCTGCAGCGGAAAAAGCTTGCAACACAAGAGCTGATGCTTGAGGCTACTGATAAACGGATAGACCTGGCGCTGCTCCAGGAGCCGTACATAGGGGCCGTAGGCCAAATGGGAAGCTATCGGGGTGCTCGGGTCTTCCAGAACGTGAACCGCGGAGACGATGCAGTTGTTAAGGCGGCAATAATGGTTTTTAATGACGATATAAAGGTCATCCAATATCCGAACCTGACCACTAACAACATCGTCGTCGTGGGAATCAAAACGAAGGCCTGGGAAATCCTGCTGGTTTCCTTTTATTTTGAGCCAGATCAACGAATAGAACCCTACTTGGAACAGCTGAAGGAAATAGAGCAGAGTGTAAGGGCCGACAAAATGATCTTTGGAGGAGACGCTAACGCGAAGAGCACATGGTGGGGGAGCATGGAAGTTGACAGTAGGGGCGAAGAAATGGCTGGGGCATTGGAGGAGATGGGCTTGCAGGTGCTCAATGAGGGAGACACCCCAACATTCGACACAGTAAGAGGGAATAGGACACTCACCAGCTTTATAGACCTTACAGCCTGCACATCGGGGGTGCTTGACCTGGTAGAGGAATGGAGGGTTGAAGTCGGCATGACAAGCTCTGACCATAATGCTATTATACTTAAACTGAGAATGAATAAAGGAAAAGGAATAATAATTAGAAGAACAACACGTATATATAACAGTAAAAAAGCGAATTGGAGCCAGTTTCGTGAGAAACTGGCCAGATTACTAGAAGAAAATAACCTAAATAAAATAGAAATAGATAAGCTAGAGAGCAAAATAGAAATAGAAAAAGCAGTAGAAGCGTATACAAAAGTAATAATAGAATCATGTGATAGTAGCATTCCAAAAATTAAAAATAAAAATAAACTTACCTTGCCATGGTGGACTGAAGAGCTTGCCAGACTGAAGAAGGAGGTCACTACCAGGAGGCGAAGAATCCGATGCGCAGCGCCGGTCCGGAGGCCCAAAGTCGTAAATGAGTACCTGCAAGCAAAGGAAAAATATGAATATGAGGCCAGAAAAGCACAGATTGAAAGCTGGAAGGGGTTTTGTTGTAGACAGGATAAAGAGGGAATATGGGAAGGAATTTATAGGGTTATTGGCAGGACATCTAGAAGACAGGAGGACATCCCCTTGGTGAAGGACGGAAGGACGTTGGGGTCACAAGAATCGGCGAGGCTGCTAGCCGAAACATTTTACCCAGAAGATCTGGAAAGCGATGAAAACGCAGACCATCGGCAGGTCAGAGAGGTAGCAGACCAAGTAAATAAGCGGGTTCATGATGAGCACCATGACCCGCCATTTACAATGGAAGAGCTTAGATCCACGGCCAGAAGTTTCAACCCGAAGAAAGCGCCGGGAGCAGATGGACTTACGTCGGACATCTGCGGTCATGCGATCGCGCAAAACGCAGAACTCTTCCTTGCTCTGGCCAACAAGTGTCTTTCACTGTATCACTTCCCGTACAGCTGGAAGGAGGCCACAGTGGTGGTCTTGAGAAAACCAGGCAAGAATGAGTATACCAACCCTAAATCGTACAGGCCGATAGGCTTGTTACCGGTTTTGGGTAAAGTGTTCGAGAAGATGTTAGTCAGGCGGATGAAGTGGCACCTTGTCCCAAAAATGAATAGTCACCAGTATGGTTTCATGCCACAAAAGAGCACAGAGGACTCCCTCTATGACCTGATATGCTATATACGTGCAAAATTAAACCAGAAAAAACTTATCACGGTCATATCTTTGGACATAGAGGGAGCCTTCGACAGTGCATGGTGGCCAGCTATACGAACCAGGCTGGCTGAAGAAGACTGTCCGATAAATATAAGGAAGGTCATAGACAGTTACCTGACGGATCGAAGAGTTAGAGTGCGGTACCTGGGAGAAGAACACGTAAAAAGCACTAACAAAGGTTGTGTTCAGGGGTCTATAGGAGGCCCAATCCTTTGGAACCTGCTCTTGGACTCACTCCTTAAGGGGCTCGAAGTACGTAGGGACTATGCTCAGGCATTTGCGGATGATGTCGTGCTGGTTTTCGACGGAGACACGGCACTGGAAGTGCAGGGACGGGCCAATGCCGCCCTCGCCTATGTTCAGCAGTGGGGTGTCAGAAACAAGTTAAAGTTTGCACCAAACAAGACCAAAGCTATGGTGATTACTAGAAAGCTGAAATATGACACACCACTGCTGAGCATGGGAGGGGTAGACATTGGGATGTCCACCGAAATTAAGATCCTGGGGCTCACGATAGACGATAAACTAACGTTCAATAGCCACAGCATAAACGTCTGCCGGAAAGCGTTAAATATCTATAAACAGCTTTCCAGAGCCGCCAGGGTCAGCTGGGGCCTGCACCCAGAAGTCATCCGTTTAATCTACACAGCCACGGTGGAGCCTGTGATTACGTATGCGGCCAGTGCATGGGCACCAGCAACCGAGAAGTTGGGGGTACAGAGGCAGTTAAATGCTGTCCAAAGGGGCTTCGCTCAAAAGCTGAGCAAGGCGTACCGCACCGTGTCTCTGAATTCCGCCTTGATGCTGGCCGGGATTCTCCCGCTGGACCTACGCATACAGGAAGCAGCAGCACTGTATCTGACCAGGCGCGGGGTGTCGCGGCCGATGTCAAAGGACTGGGATATAGAGAACATGGTGCGGTATGTGAATACCCCCCATCCCGCAGACCATATGAGCTGGGAGTTCGTGAGCTTGGCAAACCAAGACGATGTAAATGCGAATAACTATCAGGCAGTCAAGATATTCACAGATGGCAGCAAAATTGAGGGAAAAGTCGGAGCGGCATTGTCCTTTTGGAACAATGACGCCGAGACGAAAGCCCTCAAGATAAAGCTGGCACCGTACTGCACCGTTTACCAAGCAGAACTACTAGCCATATGCAAAGCGACGAGGGAGATTCTTAAATGCTCGGAACTGAGTTTTGGAATTTATAGCGACTCAAGATCGGCGTTGGAAGCAATCTCAAACCCTTCTTCCATACATCCCTTAGCAGTGGAAACTCGAAAAAACCTAAAAACCTGCAAGATCCAGGATAAAAAAAGTGTTTTTATTCTGGATCAAAGCCCACGCTGGATTAGAGGGGAATGAGAGAGCGGACCAACTAGCCAAGAGCGCAGCACTAAGACTCAAGAAGAAGCCCGACTACGACCTTTGCCCGGTTTCATTTGTCAGGCGACAGATTCGTTCGGAGTCGCTTGCCAAGTGGAATGAGAGGTACAGGGCGGGACAAACTGCCTCAACCACCAAAATCTTTTTCCCGGACGCAATGGACGCGTACAAAATCATAAGGAAAATCGAACTAAACGGCATACTTACACAGATAATGACAGGGCACGGTGGGTTCTCAGAATACCTGACGAGGTTCAAGTGTAAGGAGAACCCATCGTGCATCTGTGAGCCCGACGTAAATGAGACTGTGGAACATATCCTTTTTGAATGCCCCGCCAATGGTTTACGGAGATACGAGATTGAGAATAGGATAGACTGTGACATAACGCCCAAAACAATTAATAAGATCATGTCTGACACAGACAGCAGAAACCATTTTTTGAAATATTGTACAGAAGTAGTTAAAATAGTAATAAATAGGAATAAATAGCTAAGAAAAATATGCTGAACATATATTGATTTATATACCATCAGCATATATAAAATAGTTTAAGAAAAATGTGTTAAAATTCTTTGAATTAAATAGTATAAATTAGTAATAAAAACTAAAGTAAGACTAAACTCATGTGTAATAGAATCGTGATAATATCGTAATAATCGTGTAAATAAGTTCAAATAAGAAAAAATGAAAATAAGTTAATAATTAAGAAATAAGAACTGTGTATAGATAGTAAGAAATTGTTGTTATAAAATTAAATGTAAAAGAAAGATGTGAACCCCACCCATCCCACCCTTGATACAATAAAAATAAATAAACAAACAAATAGATATAAGAGATTAGGTTAATATTGGCATCCCACCAATAAGCAGCATGAAAGAAAGATGAACAATAGAAAGAATCAGTATGAGGTATGAAAGATATTATAAAAGATAAGACAAGAGTGAAAGTTTATAAGGACTCCGAAATGAAATCGGAGGGCAGAGTAGGCTAGCTCGCGGGCCGGACCTCAGCGTCCGGACAGGAAAAAAAAAAAAAAAAAAAAAAAAAAAAAAAAAAAAAAAAAAAAAAAAACCTAACCTAACCTAACCTAACCTAACCTAACCTAACTTAACCTAACCTAACCTAACCTAACCTAACCTAACCTAACCTTTTTTTTTTTTTTTTTTTTTTTTTTTTTTTTTTTTTTTTTTTTTTTTTTTTTTTGACGCTGGGAAAAATGCTTTATGCATACCCTCCCGTCGGGGGACGGAAGGGTTATGTGGGACTCCCGGTGCTCCCTACCGGTATACCCACTAAACGACCCAGCGGCACTCCCGCATCGCCTATATGGAGGGGAACTGGGAATCCGGCACAGCCTTTCCATCCAGCCCCCCGCCGACGACCGCCCGCCTTTACGGCGAGCCCTTCACCCCCCTCCCCACCCTGGGAGAGGGGCCCGAGAATAGCCGCGAGTGCTCGCGGTCATTCCCACCCGGCGGAAGTGGAGGATACGTGCAATGCGGGAGAAGACGCCCCCGCGCCTGTCTCCCGCTATCCTCCACCAGGAGGGGGAAGACGATTGTCGTGCAATCGCCTTCTCCGACCCGTTCGTCGCCTGCGGAGTGGCGCTGCGAGAGGGTCTTCCTCCCGCGCCCGCTCCGTCGCCTCCTTTTGCAAAATTACTTCCTCGCAAAAGGAGGCCACCGCAGCCCAGGACTCCTCGCTTCCCAGCATGGCTAAAACCACGCTGGGCAGCGAGAGGTCCTGCCCGACCACCGCCATCAATTGGCGGCGCGGCCCAGACCACGACGCACACACCTCCAGGGTGTGCTGCGCCGTGTCCACCGCCGCGCCACAATCGTGGCAGGCCGGGGTCTCCTCTCTCCCGATCCGATGCAGGCACGATCCGAAGACGCCATGCCCGGATAGCACCTGCACCAAACGGAAAGAAAGGAAACCGTGGGACCGCCCGAGCCAGTCCTGCAGGACTGGCCCGAGCGCGTCCAACGTTCTGCGGCCAAAGGCTGCGGTGGCGAGGGCCTCCGTCCAATGTTGGACGGTTGCGTCCCTCGCCTCTCTGCGGACGGCCTCCCGCTCTTCTGGGGCAGGGCACTCCCCGAGCGCCCTGCGCCCCGCCGTCCACTCGTACACTCTGGCGAGCACCCACGCCTCGAGTTCCCAAGGCGGGGTGCTGGCCAGAGCGCACGCTACCGCAAAGCCCACCGAGCGGTAGGCTCTCGCCACCCGCAGTGCAATGGCCCTTTGGGGCCTGCGGATGGCGGTCGCATTCTCCCTCCTGTGGAGGGAGTCCGCCCAGATGGGGGCCCCGTAAAGGGCCATGCTCTTCAAGATGCCGGCATACAAATGCCGGCATCTCGCCTTCGGCAACCTAACCTAACCTAACCTAACCTAACCTAACCTAACCTAACCTAACCTAACCTAACCTAACCTAACCTAACCTAACCTAACCTAACCTAACCTAACCTAACCTAACCTAACCTAACCTAACCTAACCTAACCTAACCTAACCTAACCTAACCTAACCTAACCTAACCTAACCTAACCTAACCTAACCTAACCTAACCTAACCTAACCTAACCTAACCTAACCTAACCTAACCTAACCTAACCTAACCTAACCTAACCTAACCTAACCTAACCTAACCTAACCTAACCTAACCTAACCTAACCTAACCTAACCTAACCTAACCTAACCTAACCTAACCTAACCTAACCTAACCTAACCTAACCTAACCTAACCTAACCTAACCTAACCTAACCTAACCTAACCAGTCTGGCTCCAACCGCACTCCGGAGCGCCCACTTCTAAGCAAACCTCCACGATAAAAAATTCCTAAAAATTTCAAAAAGTGACCTACAGTGCCGTGCGACATATCAAAATTTGTAAAATCACAAGGCGCACAGAGCAGTGAAAACGCCTTGTCGCTAAGTGCAATCGCCGCTAAGTTATAACGGAATAAGTGAAATTTTGAAAATTTTCAAAGTTGAAAGTGGATTTTTCTCGGTTTCTGCAGTGGTGACATATACTTTTTGTAGTGCCTTTTGAAAGTCCTACAGGAGCACTACGGTTTTTCTGCCTTTCCCGATTTTTCCCGCGCAGGAGCGCGGAGATAAAGGCAGAAAACCAAAAACCACGTGGCCACGAGGTCGGCGATCCAGGGCAGCCAGGAAAAATCTGACGTCGGGACCATCTGGATTACATCGCGGAGATCAGGGAGGCACTTTTTGTTTTAATCTAGGTCAAATTTTGACATAGATATATTAGTTTTAAATTTTTTGTAAATTTTATAAATTTTTATCTTATTTAAAAGATCTGTAACATATATGTTTCAAATTAGTTTTATGTAGATTTTAAGCCCCTCAACATTGTGTAAAAATTTCGACCTAGGTCGATCAGCTAGATTTCAGGAAAAAATTTTTTGAAATTTCCAGGGGTACACGAGGTACCCCTAAATTTAAAGGTAAAATTTAAATTTAAATAGGGAAAAATTTATAATAATTATTTAGAGGTTTGTGCAAAATTTTGAAAAGTTCAGGCAGATATTCAGTCGGTTAGGCTAGTTTTAGGCTAAATAATTGTGTTTTTTGCAATTATAAAATCAGGGGGAGGACTTATCAACACTTGGCCCATCCCAAGCCATTGCGTATGTTGTGCCCTTCAAAACAAGCCCAAACATGGCCCACTTCGGATAAAAATTGCCGGAGTTAGTTCTGGAGCGGCCAATTGCGACGCCATCTTGGATTGTCTTGAAGGGGCATAACTCTCGCTAGAGTGGTTCGATTGGAACGGGATTTCCAGTGTTGGTACCGTTACTGCCCCCTCTCTGATTTGACATTAGTTGGAGCTCTAGGTAGAGCCAAAAATTTTTGGCTCTACCTATCTTATTAGAGGCTAACCGGGGACGAGCCAAGCACAACTGTCAAAATCCCGAAGCTCTAGCTTCAAAATTAACGAAGTTACGGGGCTTTTTCGATATAGGCGCCATTTTGTTTCGCCATTTTGAAAAACTTTAAAGCTTCGTATCTCTGGAACTGGCCGGCCGATTTTGACGAGAATTTTTTAGTTAAGTTGACTAGTAGCAGGACTACCAGCCTGTATATTAAGACAGACTCTAGGTAGAGTCTCTAATAGATTAGATTAATTAAGACATTGATTGTTTTGTTTTAGTGTATTTTCACTGTTTTATCGCTGACTCACGAACACACCTGTGAAGAGTTACATACTCTACATAGAGCACACTTGTTACGCACAAAATACATACCTGTGAAACAGCGCCCTCTTGTTAAAGTTGCCACGAAGATCACGGAGATACCTAAAACAAGAAACAAATAATTAATACATCGTAAATATAATATATAACTTATCCAAACATTACATTAACAAATCTTAAAAACTATTAATATTTTAAAAATTTTTACACTGTTTACACCTTTATTTTAGTTTGTGACAGTGAAAGGGGACCAGGCTTAGAACTTAGACTTGGAGTGACCATATTTGGCGCTTTTCTTGTAATTTATAAGACATATTAGGTTACTTTTTATATTTTTTATTTTAAGGAAATATATACAACTTTACAAATTAGTCTTTTGACCTGTAAACTATTGTTTATTACTTTTAATTAGTGTAGTAGTAATTCTTAATTATCTTTCTGTTTTATTATTTTTTGTATTTTGACTTGCTTAGGTTTTTATTCAGTATTGTAGGTTATTTAATTTAATTATTTTGAACGGACTATATTCTCTATTGAAAAAATTTTGACAATTTTAAATCAACTAGCTTCGACGCCTTTTACACGTCGAACTAGTACAGCGGCTATCCTACACCGCGCAAAATATGCTCGGGATGAGAACCCCTCCGAAGAAAGCGACACAAAACTCCCCCCCCAAGAAGGCCGTGCCTCCGAAGAAGGACGTGAATCCGAAACCTGAGGCATCAAACCCTCTTGTAAAGGATGCAAAATCGACAGAGAAGATCGGCTCGTCGGAGTTGGGAGAAAAGACTTTTTTGGTCAGGCGTAGTATAGGCGAGATCGAGGCAAGAGCTGGGACCTCTCCGAAGAAGGTGGCGGTGCCAGTGGCGGGCCCTTCGAGGCCTAATACACGAAGGCCATCCTCGGATGCCTCGGGCAGCCAAGAGACTGGAGAACTGGCTCCAAAGCCCTCAGTAGAGAACGTACTTAGCCCGCCAAAAACAAAATATGTTAATAGGGTTTCAGAAGCCCGCGCCTGCCTTACCAAAGCAAAACTGAACTTGGGTAACGCAAGGAACTTAAGAACGGACATAAAAATTGAAGTTACCCAAGCTGTAGACCGCCTATTTCAACTAGTGAAAGAGGCGGAGATGGCAAAGGGCCGAGTTGGCCCGGAGCCTTCGCCGTCTTTAACAGTTGATAGGGGGGAGGTGGAACATGAAACAAAGGAAGGAAAAGAAGATGAGTTGATCAGAAAGATGTCTGAGCATATAGAAAGAATGAATGAAAATAATATAAAAATGGAAAGGCTCAAAGAAACGATAGAGAAGCAGCAAGAGGTGTCGACTCTTGAAGGGGCAACCTACGCGAGTGTAGCGGCTGGCCGTTCCTGGAGACACCTCCCTGAGCAGACGGTGCTGCACTCCGTGGTGGTCTCATCAAGAGACGAGACCGAAACAGGCGAGGAAGTTCTGAATAAGATAAGAAAAGTGATAAATGCGAAGGAAGAAGGGATTAAGATAGATAGAATAAAGAAAGCAAAAGACAGAAAAATAATCGTAGGATGCCAGACCAAAGATGAGAGATCCAAGGTAAAGGAGATACTCAAAAAAGCGGGAAACCAACTGAGCGTCGAAGAGGTTAAAAATAAGGACCCCCTCCTGATCTTCAAGAACGTCTTGAATTATAACTCCGACGAGGATATCCTTCGCGCCCTAAGAAACCAGAACAGCGGTGTCTTTTCTGGTCTCGAAGAAAAGGACAATAGGGTAGAGATAAAATTCAGGAAGAAAACGAGAAACCCCCTTACCAGCCATGTGGTCGCTAAAGTGTCTCCAGCAATATGGAAGCGGATGCTGCAAGCAGAAACTGCGCACATAGACCTGCAGAGGGTGCGTGTGGAGGATCAATCTCCGTTGATTCAGTGCTCCCTCTGCTTGGCGTATGGGCACGGAAGACGCTTCTGTAAGGAGAGTGCTGAAAAGTGCAGTCACTGTGGGGGACTGCACTTGAGAACAGAGTGCGCAGACTGGCTCGCACACGCGTCCCCTAGCTGCATAAATTGCACAAAAGCCGGAGTGGAAAGGGCGGAACACAACGCCTTTAGCAGTGACTGCCCGGTGAGGCGCAAGTGGGAAGCACTGGCGAGATCCACCGTGGCGTACTGCTAAGGGCGTTGTCACAGTCTTCCCACTCAAAATAGTGCAAGCAAACCTGCAAAGGAGCAAACTGGCCACTGACGAGATACTCATTGAGTCAGAAAGGCGCGGAATCTCAGTTGCTCTCTTGCAGGAGCCGTATGTTGGAGCAGATAGGAGGGTGAAGAGCCGCCGGGGTACGAGGGTCTTCCAGAGCACTGGCCAAGGAGAAGGAACTGTAAAAGCCGCAATAGTTGTTTTCAACACCGAATTAGACATAGTGCAGTATCCGGAACTCACCACAAACAACATCACAGTGGTGGGAGTCCAAACCAGTGCCTGGAAGACCACGATGGTGTCCTACTACCTGGAGTCGGACCAACCCATAGGACCCTATCTGGACCAGTTAACGACGATAGCCCAGAGAGTGGGACTCAAAAGGCTGATAATAGGAGGGGACGCTAATGCGAAAAGCACATGGTGGGGAAGTACCGTGATAGATAGCCGAGGCGAGGACAAGGTGGGAGCTCTTGATGACCTGGGTCTTCAAATTCTAAACATAGGGCAAACTCCGACCTTTGACACCATACGGGGAGGAAAGCGGTACCACAGTCACGTGGACGTCACAGCCTGCACGGAGGATATGCTTAATCTGGTGGCGGACTGGACTGTGGTGGAAAACCTTACGAGTTCGGATCACAACGGCATAACCTTTAACATACAACTTAAAAAATCAAAAGGCATAACAATATTAAGAACTACTAGGAAATTTAATACGAGGAAGGCTAATTGGAGTCAGTTTCGTGAGAAACTGACCCAATTAGAAATAGATTATAAATTAAATATAGAGCAGATTAAAGAGATGCATGATACACATGAAATAGAGCAAGCCATAAAAAACTATACTAAAGCCATCACAGAAGCATGCACCAAATCAATACCAGAGAAAAGTAATAAGGAAAAACTTACCATGCCGTGGTGGTCCGAAAAACTCGCTGAGATGAAGCGGGAAGTCACTACCAGAAAGCGCAGAATCCGATGTGCGGCGCCGATCCGGAGGGAGAAGGTCATCCAGGAGTACCTGAAAAAGAAAGAAGAATATTTGTTAGAGACCAAGAGGGCCCAGGTAGAGAGCTGGAAGGAGTTTTGTGGAAAGCAGGACCGGGAAGGGGTATGGGATGGGATTTATAGGGTCATTGGAAGAACTAGGAGCAGGGAGGAGGACTTGCCACTAGAGAAAGCGGGAAAAATCTTAGATGCTGCCGGCTCCGTTAGGCTTCTGGCAGAGACCTTCTATCCAGAGGACCTGACGGAGACTGATAACGATGAGCACCGCCAAATAAGAGAGCTAGCAGAAAGAGTGAACGATGAGGAACAAAGTGAACTTTGGGACCCACCGTTCACGCAGACTGAGCTCGACGTGGCACTCAAGTCGTTCAACCCCAAGAAGGCCCCCGGTGCTGATGGACTCACAGCAGATATCTGCAACTGCGCAATAAGAAACAGCCCCGGGGTGTTCCTGGGACTTTTAAATCAGTGTCTCGCCAAGCATTACTTCCCTAATCTGTGGAAAGAAGCGACAGTTGTAGTGCTACGAAAGCCGGGCAAAGCCACATACACCGTCCCCAAATCCTATAGGCCGATAGGTCTGCTGCCTGTGCTGGGAAAAGTCCTCGAAAAGATGCTGGTTGCCCGACTCAAATACCATCTGTTACCGAGGATGAGTACTCGCCAATACGGATTCATGCCCCAGAGGAGCACCGAAGACTCTCTCTATACCCTTATGCTGAACATCCGGGAAAAACTGGACCAGAAAAAACTGGTCGTACTAGTGTCACTGGATATAGAGGGAGCCTTCGACAGCGCCTGGTGGCCTGCTATAATGGTCCGTTTGGCAGAGGAAAAGTGTCCGGTAAATCTCAAAAGACTAATCGGCAGTTATCTGAGAAACAGAACGGTGAGAGTCAGGTATGCTGGCGAGGAGTTTTCTAAGGAAACCAGCATGGGATGCGTTCAGGGATCCGTGGGGGGGCCACTGCTGTGGAATCTTCTGCTGGACCCATTACTGAAAGAACTCGACAGAAGGGGGGACTATGCGCAGGCGTTTGCTGACGACGTCGCCTTGGTCTTCGATGGGGAAACAGCACAAGAAGTACAGAGGGATGCCAATGCCGCCCTTGAGTATGTACGGGTATGGGGGGTCAAAAATAAGCTGAGATTTGCGCCGCAAAAAACTATGGCCATGGTCATAACACGCAAGCTCAAGTACGACACCCCACGTCTGGAAATGGGAGGTGTTGGCATTCCAATGTCCAGGGAAGTTAAAATCTTGGGGCTAACCATCGATGACAAATTGACATTTAATACACACGTAGCGAACGTCTGTCGCAAAGCGCTCAACTTCTACAAACAACTGTCGAGAGCTGCCAAAATAAACTGGGGATTGAACCCAGAAGTTATAAGGTGCATCTACACAGCAGTGGTGGAACCAACAATCCTCTACGCGGCGAGTGCTTGGGCGACGGCTACCAACAAACTAGGGGTACAAAAACAGCTCAACACGGTGCAGCGGGGCTTTGCCCAAAAAATGGTAAAGGCTTATAGAACGGTCTCTCTTAACTCGGCACTATTGCTCGCTGGGCTGCTTCCTCTGGACATAAGAGTCCGGGAAGCAGCCTTGCTTTATGAAATAAAGAAAGGCCATACCCAGCGAATAATAGGAGACCGGGAGATAGAGAGACGAGTGCCTTACACGGAAGCACCGCATCCTGCAGAGCGGACCGAGTCGGAGTTCATATGCGTGGTTGACGGGTCGGCACTGGAACAACACTTTGACGATGGCCTGAATATTTTTACAGATGGCAGTAAAATAGAAGGGAAAGTCGGCGCCGCGTTCTCCGTATGGAAGAGCGCGACGGAGACAAGTACCCGAAAGTTATTGTTGGATCAGTGCTGCACCGTTTACCAGGCGGAACTGCTGGCTCTGCTTGAAGCGGCAAAGTACGTGTTAAAGTCCAGAGAGCCCACCTGCAACGTCTACTGTGACTCTAGGTCCGCCCTGGAGACCGTCGTGGACGGCATTTCCCTCCATCCCCTAGCTGTGGAAACAAAAGCCATCATCAAAAAGATCAGAGATGATGGCAAAATACTGAGATTATTTTGGATAAAGGCGCACGCTGGGCTGGAGGGAAATGAAAGAGCGGATGAATTGGCGAAGGACGCCGCACTGCACAGTAAAACCAAGCCGAAATACGACAAGTGTCCGGTGTCATTCGTCAAGCGACAAATCCGTTTGGAGTCGCTGGACGAATGGAACCGGCGCTACAAAACCGGTGAAACTGCAGCAACAACGAAAATATTTTTCCCGGATGCAGTTCGAGCGTACCCACTAGTGAGAAGCCTGAGCCTAGAGCCTAAAACTGTTCAGCTCATGACGGGACACGGCGGATTCTCCTCGTACTTGCATCGCTTCAAGTGCAAGGACAGTCCGGCGTGTGAATGTGACCCGCAGATGGAAGAGAGTGCTCTTCATGTCATAATAGACTGTCCCATCTACGCGCGACATAAATTCGACACTGAAATTGAAATAGGAGTAAATATTGAAAGGAAAAATATAAACTGGATAATGGAACAGAAAGATATAAGAAATGGATTTATTAAGTATTGTAATTTCGTAGTTAATAAGGTAGTAAACAAAAATAAATAGAATTTAACGGGATCCACTATCATATATGTAAATTATATAATAAGTGCCCATGTATTAGTATGTAGACAAATAAATGTAAGAAAAAACTAGATTATAGAGTAAAATTAAGAAATAGAATAGAGTATTGCCATTAGGAAGTTTAAAATAAATAAATAGAATTAAAGTTGTTACCCCACTTAGAATTAAATGTTAAAATAATAATGTACTTAATGTAAAAATATAATGTAAACAAATGTAAAATAGAATTAGAAATATTGTAAACTAAACTATGAGATTATAAAAGTAAATAAAATGTACCCGACCAATCCCATCCCTAGAATATAATAAGAAATAGATAATAATAAAATAGTTTAACATTGGCATCCCACCAATGGAAGTATGAAAGAGGATGAATACAAGAAAGATACAGTATGAGGAATGAAAGAAATAATAAAAGACGACTAGAAAGAAAGAGAAATTTGCAAAAAAGGACTCCGACCTTATGTCGGAGGATAGAAGTAGGATAGCTCGCGGGCCGGACCTCAGCGTCCGGACAGGAAAAAAAAAAAAAAAAAAAAAAAAAAAAAAAAAAAAAAAAAAAAAAAACCTAACCTAACCTAACCTAACCTAACCTAACCTAACCTAACCTAACCTAACCTAACCTAACCTAACCTAACCTAACCTAACCTAACCTAACCTAACCTAACCTAACCTAACCTAACCTAACCTAACCTAACCTAACCTAACCTAACCTAACCTAACCTAACCTAACCTAACCTAACCTAACCTAACCTAACCTAACCTAACCTAACCTAACCTAACCTAACCTAACCTAACCGAGTCTGGCTCCAACCGCACTCCGGAGCGCCCACTTGCAACTAAACCTCCACGCGAAAAAATTCGCAAAAATTCAAAAAAGTGACTTACAGTGCCGTGCGACATACCAAAAGTTGTGAAATTACGTGGCGCATAGGGCAGTGAAAACGCCTTGTCGCTTAGTGCATTCGTAGCAAAGTTATTGCGAAAAAAGTGAAATTTTGAAAATTTTCAAAGTTAAAAGTGACTTTTTCTCCGTTTCTGCAGCGGTGACATATATTTTTTATTGTGCCTTCTTAAAGGCCTACAGAAGCACTATTGTTTTTCTGCCTTTCCCGATTTTTCCCGCGCAGGAGCGCGGAGATAAAGGCAAAAAAACAAAAGCCACGTGGTCACGAGGTCGGCGATCCAGGGCAGCTAGGAAGAATCTGACTTCGGGACCATCAGGACACTGTCGCAAGCATCTGGGAGGCACTTTTAGATTTAGTATAAGTTAAGATTTGAATTAGTTATAGCGTTTTTAAATTTTTGAAATTTTTAAATATTTTTACCACGATCAAACGATCGGTAACACATCTTTTTAAAATTTGTTTTGTATAGATCTAAGGGCCCTTTATAACATATAAAAAATTCGACGTAGGTTAATCAACTAGTTTTTGCGAGAGAAATTTTTAAAGTTTTTGAGTGTACACGAGGTACCCCTAATTTTAAAGTTAGAATAAAATTTAGTTTAGAGATAAAAATTTAAAAAATTTATAAGAGGGCTCTGCGAAATTTCAAAATTTTTTGGCAATTATCCGAGTAGATAAACCATTTCTAGTGAAAAATTTAGTGTTTTTTAAATTTATTAAATCAGGGGGAGGTCTTATCAGCACGTGGCCCATCTTAAGCCATTGCGTGAGTTGTGCCCTTCAAAACAAGCCCAAACACGGCTTGGTTCGGACAGAAACTGCCGAAGTTAGTCTGGGAACGGCCATATTTGACGCCATCTTGGGTTGTTTTGAACGGGCATAGCTCTCGCTAGAGTGGTCCGATTGGGACGGGGTTTCCACTGCTGGTACTGCAACTGCCCCCTTTCTCATTTAATTTCATTTGGGGCTCTAGGTAGAGTAAGAAATTTTTGACTCTACTTTTGAGGTTGAAGACTGTACGGGCACGAGGCAAATACTCCTGCCAAAACCCCGAATCTCTGGGAGTTATTTTGACGGAGTTATAGCTATTACTATTTTCAGCGGCCATCTTGTCCGCCATCTTCAAAAATTTAAAAAGCTTATATCTCGTGAACCCGCCGTCCGATTTTGACGAGACTTTTTTATATTAACTGACCTGAAATAGGACTACTATCCTACGTATAGAGACGGACTCTATGTAGAGTAAGAAAAAAAAAAAAAAAAAAAAAAAAAAAAATTTTTTTATATATTTTTCTTATTTTTCTGTGTACTTTACATACACTGTTGTACTTTACTGGGATACCTACTAGTAGAAAGATTACAAGCCTGTCTGTAGAGACATATCACTGGTAGAGCTCTTACATATTTTATAAATTTACTTAGATAATAAGACTTTTTTAGTATAAACGTTATATTAAGCAAATTATTATAAAAATTTAACAAATATAAATTGACGACCTGTTCCGCGTAAACCAAAATGTTTGGAATCCGAACCCCGACTAAAAATGCGGAAAGACCCGCGAGCGAGGCAGAAGACATCTGCCAAACGAGTGAAGAGGGGGTAACTGTGAGGGCAGGACCCTCCAGCAGGACCGACAACGCATCCCAGCCAGGAAGAAAGCTTCCAGATAGGGCATCAGAGGCAAAGGCGAGTCTCATAAGGGCTAAAACCCTACTGGGGGACGCCCGAAACCTCAGGACAGATATTAAAATCGGAGTCTCGCAAAGTGTAGAGCGAGTCTACCAGCTCTTCAAGGAGGCAGAAGCTGAAATAGCTTCCTTGAAGGCGAAGGGTGGCCGTACACAAGCAAAAATAAAAGAAGATGCACAAGAGATTGCTCAAAAAAACGTGCAGAAGTATAATGACGCCCTGATGAAAACCCTAGCAGAGCATACTAAGTTAATAAAAGAGAATAACGAAAAGATGGAAATACTCAAGGAAGCGTTAGAAAAGAAAACCTACGCAAGTGCAGTAGCGGCGCCCCCAAAGAAGCCTCAACCGGAGCAGACCGCACTGCACTCACTAGTAGTAACGGCGACAAATGAGACAGCGACCGGAGAAGACGTCCTGTACACGATGATAAATGTCATGAAAGCCACAGATGGAGGAATAAAGGTAGAGAAAGTCAGAAAAGCTAAAGATAGGAAGATAATACTGGGATGCAGGGATGAAGAAGAGCGTAAAAGAGTAAAGGAAAGGCTGAGTAAGACTAAGGAACTAAAGGTAGAGGACATCAAAAACAAGGATCCATTAGTAATCCTAAAGAGCGTCTGGATGACCGAATACACGGACACGGACGAAGACGTTATCCTGGCGCTAAGGAACCAAAACAAGTCCATAACTCTTGGCCTAGACGAGACCTAACCTAACCTATCCCCTGGTACCCCTACTGAGACCGTAGGGGTAAACCACAACCTAGATATTCAGACCCAAACTTTGCCGACTTTTTTGTGCAAAATTTTTTCCCTAATTTTACATAAAGTTACTAAAAATCCGATTACTTCCAAACCCTGAGAGAAAAAGCAACCGGACCTAGCCTACACGAAAATTTATTATTGCCGCTATGTCCTAACCCAAAAAAATGCGTAGAACGATAGCCGCAAAGCCGACTTTTTTTCGATTGAAAAAGGTAAACAAACCGTTTTTCAATCAAAAAATCCCGACTTGTAACTTTCCGCTTCTTTTTGCAATATCTTGGTCCGCAAAACACTCAGCGACACACCGTTTTCACAGATGTGTGCGCCTCGTGAATCCGCAACTTACGATGTATTGAACTTCGCTGTAGCTCTCATAGGCTGATCGCTAAGGCAGTTAATACACCGGGTCAGACCTCCAAAACTCGTCAACCTAGCCTAACCTAACCTAACCTAACCTAACCTAACCTAACCTAACCTAACCTAACCTAACCTAACCTAACCTAACCTAACCTAACCTAACCTAACCTAACCTAACCTAACCTAACCTAACCTAACCGGAACGTCAAAGCGGCAATAGCCGTCTTCGACAGCGATATTGACGTAGAACAGTACCCGAAACTCACCACTAACAACATCGTTGTGGTGAAAATCCGAACTAGTGCCTGGGAGATCGTTGCTGTCTCTTTTTACTTTGAGCCAGACCAGCCCATAGAGCCATACTTGGAGCAGCTCAAAAAGATAAAGGAAGAGCTTGGACCTAGAAAAACAATAATGGGAGGCGATACCAACGCAAAGAGCACATGGTGGGGTAGCAAGAAAGTAGACAAAAGAGGGGTAGAAATGGCCGGAGCACTAGAAGAAATGAGCTTGCAGGTGCTCAACGAAGGCGATACTCCGACATTTTATACAATAAGGGGAAATAAAGAGTACGCTAGCCACGTGGATGTGACTGCCTGCTCTGAGGATATGCTTAACCTGGTGGAGGACTGGAAAGTGGAAGATGATCTGATGAGCTCGGACCACAACGGCATAACTTTTAAAATCAGACTAGAAAAGGCAAAAGGAATAAACATAAAAAGGACTACTAGAATATACAACACAAAAAAGGCAAATTGGAGCCAATTCCATGAGAAACTGGCTCAATTGTTATTGGAGAATAAAATTAATAAAACAGAAATAAATAATATTAATAATAAAAAGGAACTAGAGCAAACAATAGGAAAATATACAAATATAATAATAAACACATGCACACAAACAATACCTAAAAAGAAAATGGAAGAAAAACTTACCTTGCCGTGGTGGTCCGAAGAACTGGCGAAGCTGAGGAGAGAAGTCGTCACCAGGAGGCGTAGAATCAGATGCGCAGCGTCAATCCGAAGAGCGAAGGTTGTCGATGAGTACCTGCAAGCAAAACAAAAATATGAGAGTGAAGCCAAGAAGGCACAGATTGACAGTTGGAAGGGGTTCTGTGAAAAACAAGAAAGAGAAGGAGTATGGCACGGAATTTACAGGGTGATTGGTAGGACCAAGAAACGTCAGGAGGACTTGCCTCTGGTGAGTGGCGGGAAGGCTCTGAGCGGGGAAGAATCAGCTAGGCTCTTAGCGGAGACGTTCTACCCCGAAGACCTGAAGAGGGATGATAACGAAATTCACAGTCGAACTAGAGAGGAAGCTGAAAAAGTAAACGGTTGGATGCATGATGAAGAACATGACCCTCCGTTTACTATCGAAGAGCTAAGATTCACTGTGAAGACGTTCAACCCAAAGAAGGCTCCGGGGGCAGACGGTTTAACTGCAGATATTTGTAGCAAGGTGATATCCCACGATCCTGAGTTGTTTCTCGCGCTTTCAAACAAGTGTCTGCACCTCGGCCACTTTCCCACAATGTGGAAAGAAGCTACGGTGG
>OU975449.1:9865195-9872695 GCA_918857605.2 Philereme vetulata | reverse complement strand
GAGGAGGCATAGTCGCCCCTCCTTCCACACCCTCGGGAACCTTCCTTCTCTCAGGCAGTCATCCATGACGTGCCTGAGTCGGTCCCCAAGGTGTTCCAGGGCGACTGCGAGGACGCGACCGGGAACGCCGTCCGGGCCTGGGGCTTTTTTGCAGCCCCGGAGTCGGTCTGTCACTCGCTCGAACTCGTCGTCACCTATTGGTTGAACGACGAGCTCGGCCTCCAGTTCCATTGTGGGGTCGACCATCGACGGGGGAGAGATCAAGGGGGCTGGCGGAAACAGCCCCTCGACTACCCTCTGGAGGAGTTCGGGCTCCAGGGAGTCCATGGGGGGAGCGGTGCGCATTTTGTTACGCACCACCTTGTACGGCCGCCCCCATGGGTCCCTGTCCAGGGTGGCCAAGAACGACTCGTGAGCTTCGTCCTTGGCCTTGGCAATCGCCACCTGGAGGGCCCCCTTAGCCTCTTTGAGGGCCCTGTGGAGCCCTTCTTCCTCTTCTGCAGTGTGCCGCCTGCGCCTACAGTGTTGGTAGGCGCGGCGGGCACTGTTACTGGTGGACCGCAGGGCCGCAATTTCTGCGGACCACCAGTATACACTCTTACGTGCGAACAGGCGACCGACCCGAGGCATGGCCGCGTCGCACACCGTCTGTAGTGTGACGCGGAACTGTGCCGCCCTTTCCTCAACTCCGAGGGTGACGGGTGGGGCAGCACACCACGCCTCCACCATGGCCGCCTCGTTCGCCTTGTCCCTGTCCAAATGGACCAGGGACCACTTGGGGAACTTTCGCCCCCTCCTGGCACTGCCCGTGATGGGCGACGGTGGAACCCCCGCTGTGGAGACCCTCATCCTGATGTACAGGTGATCTGAGAGGGTCTCCACATCCACCAGGACACGCCAATCCTTGACGCGTGCAGCTATGGCAGGGGTCGCGAACGTGACGTCCACGATTGACCCCCCCTGCCGCCGCACGCAGGTATTTGCGGTGCCCTGGTTTAGGACCATGAGTCCCGTTGCCGTCACCCAATCCCCAAGAGCCGTACCCCTATGGTCCGTAATGGGGGAACCCCATGCCGAACTTTTGGCGTTGAGGTCCCCCAGGACCATAACCTGCCTCGGGGCAGCCCTCCGGACCACCCCCCCTAAGATCCCCAGGAACGTCTCGAACTCCCGAAGCGGCCTATTGGGGGAGAAGTACACGGCCACCAGCACCGTGTCGTTCCCCCATCTGGCCGCCACGAATCCTGGGCCACCCTCGATCCTTGATAAGGGGGGGAGGTCCCCCATCGCCGGCACCACGATCGCCACTACTCCGTCGGTATCCCCTACCCAATTAGGTTGGGGGGGGATGAAGTAGGGCTCCGCTACAACCGTAACGCCAATTGCCCACTCCGCCATGGCCTGCATGAGCAGATCCTGAGCTCTGGCGGAGTGGTTGGCGTTTATCTGCAGGACGTCTAGATGCTGGTGTGCTGGCATTTAGACGTCCATACGGTTGTCCTCTTGGTGCCGGCTGGCGGCTGTTTCGGCTGGAGGGGGTCGGGTGGGGCGAGTGGGTCTTGGCCTCGCCTCTCTTCCCTTTGTCTCCGGTGGGGAGCATTTCGGTCCCCTCATTACGTGGTCGGCTGGGAGGCCTGCATGGTGGCATACTGCGCACCGTACTTTTTCCTCCCAGCATTCGGCTGCTTTGTGCCCCTCTGCGCCGCACCGGTAACACATCTGGCCCCGGTCCACCTTTGAGGGGCACAACTCGCGCGCGTGGCCGACACCCATGCATTTGTAGCACCGCATGGGTGCTGGTCCGACGGAGTTAATCCTGGCAGACGACCAGCCTACCAGAATCTGACCACGCTTGAGGAGGGCTTTTGCAATTCCCACCGGGCATTGCACGAGGGCCACCCCACTACCATTATAGTATGAAGGGCGAATACCCCCCACCTTAATGTGCGCCTCGGCGCATCCCCCCGCCTTGGCGACGGCAGCCGCCAGGGTCTCCCTTGTCGCCGACTCGTCTAGGCCGGCGACCTCGATAGCGGCCATCTTTTCAGGGCGGCTTACATGGGCAACGTCGCCCACGAGGACCTGCAGCTTTGCTGCGAGGCTGTCCGCCGCCCTTCCGCTATCTGTACCAGGGACCTCGATGACTCGGCCCCCCGTCACCGAGTTCCTGACCCTGACATGCTGCAGGCCTATCTCCTCCAACCTTATGCCGTTAATGGCCTTGGACATGACAGCCTGCAGCGTGGTGTCGGTGGCAACGTCCTTGCGCATGGTAATTACCACCGCTGCCGTCTTGGGGACTTCAAGTGCCTTCGGCTTTGGTGCCGCTTTCTTCTTGGGCGGCGGGGGGGGTGGGGTAATGGCCGTAGCTTTCCCTTTTCCCTTCCTCTTCTTCTTTGCTACCTGGGCCCATGTCTCGCCCGAGGGCCCAGGTGCAGTCTCCGCTGCTGGGGCAGGCTTGCTCGCCGGGGCAGGCTTGGCTGCTGGGGCAGGCTTGGCTGCTGGGGCAGTCTTGGCCGCCGGGGCGGTGGTCTCCGGGGCCGCCGGGGCCGCTTTTTTTGCGGCCCTTTTCGGCCTGCCATCCCCGAGCCTGGCCCTGCTCTCAGGCTCGGAGGCAATTTCTCTTATGGGGGCCGTAGGGGCCTTCTTCTTTTTATCCGCCGCTAGCGGGGGACGGATTATTGGCGCGGGGGGAAGGCGACTGGCAATCTCCTCGATCCTTGCATTCAGCATGTTACCGAGGGAGACCGTCAAGTCGCGCTTCATAGACTCCAGCATCTCCGCCAATTCCGCAGCGGCGGATTGTGGCGGCGGGGGGGCCCTAGGGGCCGGGGTCTCTCGCACCTGCTGTGGGGCCGGGGCCTGGCGCTCTGAGACGGCGGTTCTCAGGGCCTTGAGCTCCGCCGTGCAGAGAGCGAGTTGCTCCCGCATCCTCTTGTTGTCCGCCTTCAAGATGCGGATCTCCTCGCTCTCTGACCTGGAGGCGTTGACGTCCTCCATAGCCTTTAATATGGTGCGGCAGGCCCGGTTCATGGTGCCCCACACCTCACCCTTCAAGTTGCCCGACTTGCGGGCCCCCTCCATAATATCTAAAGCCGCCTGTTTGGTGGCCTCCACCGGGTCAAAGGAGACGAAAGCCTCAGACGGCGAAATCATTCTTGGGGGGGAGGATGTTCCCCCATTCCTCATTGCCCCCTTGGGGCGGAGCTCCGGGAAGTCCTTCCTATACGAGGAGGGGCCGGCGGCGACGTCAGTGTCGGAGCTGAGGTAAGTCTCCGAACTTCGGAGCTTAGCTCTTGCCAACGCCATCCCCGCGTAGGCCCCCTTGGGCTTGCCCCTCCGGGCTGATCCAACCTTAGGCCCATTATCGGGCTTTGGGTCATCCACCTGGTCCACATGCCCCCTTTTCTGGGGCTGGGAAGTAATCTCGATAGCCTCTGTGAGGCCTTCTTCCTCGGATTCGGAGGAAGAGCTTAAAAATCTTTCATCCCGCTTGCGGAGGAAACCTCCCGCCTCTTCAGACGTGGCCATTCTGGCCCCGCCAACGTCCCTGCCAAATTTGGACCGAATCTGACCACCCCAGCCGAAGTTATCACGCCAAACAGAGTTTGGCTAATAAAAACGGTCAAGGGGGAGTCGGATTGGAGAAGTCCCATACAAATTTCAAAAAGCGCCTAAAAAACCGAATAGCAATCCGGTCCCTCAGGACACTTTTTGAAAAATTTTTTTTTGGCTGACTTCCCGTTAACGTAGCCGGGTGTCAAAAATACCAACTAATAGGGGATGAAGTCTTCTATCCCCTGGCACCCCTACTGAGACCGTAGGGTTAAACCCCGACCCTGTTTATCGACCTCCAACTCTGCCGATATTTTTGCGTAAAAATTTTTGTATATTTTTTCACAAAATTACTAAAAATCCGATTACTTCCAAACCCTAAGGAGAAAAGCAACCGGACCTAGCCTTCACGAAAATAAACTATTGGCGCTATGTCCCAACCCCAAACAGAGCGTTGGACGATAGCCGCAAAGCCGACTTTTTTTCGATTGAAAAAGGTAAACAAACCGTTTTTCAATCGAAAAATCCCAAGTTTTAATTTTCCGCTTTTTTTGGCGATAGCTCAGTCCGCAAAACACTCAGCGACACACCGTTTTCACAACCTAACCTAACCTAACCTAACCTAACCTAACCTAACCTAACCTAACCTAACCTAACCTAACCTAACCTAACCTAACCTAACCTAACCTAACCTAACCTAACCTAACCTAACCTAACCTAACCTAACCTAACCACATTAGACCAATACTGAAGAGTAATACATCCACCTTTTTATATAAAACTAACAAGGCATGCTGGCCCGTCTTCAAAGATACCCTCCACACACACATGTCCTCATCGGACATTCTTGAGCGCGACATTTCGGCCCTGGACCCTGCAGGATTGGAAATCTTAATCGAAGATATTACAAATATCATCCATCTAGCCTGCAGAGCATCTATGCAGGTGAAAGGTTCTGGCCGAGGGCATAAAAGTAAACCACCCTGGTGGTCAGATAAATTAGAAGAAATGAAGAGAGAAATCATTCATAACCATCACAACATACATAATGCCAAGCGAAGAGGAGAACCACTGGAAGCCCTACTGGAGGATCAGAAAGCAATAAAGACTCTTTACGCTAAGGAGTTGCGCAACGAGTCTACTACTAATTTCCGCGAATTGTGCGAACTACAAACAAAAGAAACCGTTTGGTCCTTAACAAACAGGCTGCTGAGGGAATCGGTAGTCCGACGTCCTCCAGCAACCCTTAGAGTAGGAAATAGGTTCACTTCCAGCGGCAGAGAAACGGCAGAGGCCCTATTGGATCACTTCTATCCGGATGACCTTCCAGACACTGAACCAAGGCATCACCACCTTAGGGCCATGTTTACTATCGACTCTGAAGACGACCAGCCGTTTGCTGAAGAGGAGCTGTTAGAGTACCTAAAGTACATGAACCCTAAAAAAGCCCCGGGGCTAGACAATCTCACCTCGGACATTTGCACGCAGTTCACTATTGCCTATCCGAAGTTAGTAACTGCTGTTATGAATAAATGTCTCGTACTACAGCACTTTCCCCGGCAGTGGAAGAAGGCCTACGTGAAGATTTTACCTAAACCTGGAAAGCCAGATCATAGCGCCTTGGGTTCGTTCCGACCGATTGGGCTTCTCCCAGTGTTCGGAAAACTACTAGAAAAGCTTTTTATTAAAAGGGTCACATACTATGCAGCCAAAAACGGCTATAGCAACAATCGTCAATTTGGTTTCCGCGAACAAACAAATACGGTGCAAGCGGTCAACAATGCGCTCATAAAAGTAAACCGAGCAAAGGCTGATAAGCAGCTAGTCATTGCAGTATCACTTGATATAAAAGCAGCGTTCGACAACGCCTGGTGGCCCGTGCTTTTTCACAGACTCAGACGAATGCAATGTCCAAAGAACATCTATGGACTAATCACAGATTATGTACGAGACAGAGAGGTTGTTCTGGATCACGCAGGAGAGCGGGTCTCCAGGCGTATGTCGAAAGGATGCGTTCAGGGATCAGCTTGCGGTCCGGTACTCTGGAACATTATACTAGACGAACTGCTGGACCTGCGCCTACCTTTGGGCTGTCATCTGCAGGCCTTTGCAGATGACGTACTACTGGTAGTCACTGCTAAAGACGTAAGAAGGCTAGAAGATTCTGCGTGCACTGCATTATCACGTATAGTCGACTGGGGTAAAAGTGTCAAGTTGGCATTCGGACCATCCAAAACACAAATGATTGCCTTTACTCCGAAAGCCAAAGGAGCCAAAATCTATATGGATGGACAAGAAATAACCTACACCAGAGAAATTAAATTGCTCGGAATAATATTGGACGAAAAACTGTTATTCGGACCCCATGTGCGTTACATAATTGGTAAAGCGACACACATTTTTAACAAGCTGTGTATGTACACACGTCCAACCTATGGAGCTCATCCCGAAAACGTTAGGCTGATTTACCAACGGGTGATTGAGCCTATAGTTACTTACGGCGCAGGTATATGGGGACAAGTTGTAAGCAAGAAGTACGTCAAAAAGCTTCTCTTAGGTATGCAGCGTGGCTTTGCTATAAAAGCAATTAGAGGCTTTAGGACAATATCAACCACGGCAGCCATAGCATTAGCGCAATTCACTCCATTAGACTTGAAAGTTCGCGAAATACATGTCATCGAGAAAACTAGAATCTCTGAAATCTGTGACTACTTACCTGATGACATCTCCCTTGAAACGCAATCTCCAGTACAAACTCTTCTTCACCCAGCCAAAAGACTAAAAATTACACCTATTCCATCTAGTGATGTCAGCGAAGTGAATGACTCAACATTGATATTCACGGATGGCAGTAAACAGGAAGATGAATCGGTGGGCGCGGCTTTCGTGTGCTTTGACCCAGGCGGGACGACTCCCACAGTCACCCGAAGGTTCAAACTACATGACTGCTGTACTGTGTTCCAGGCGGAGTTGTTCGCCATCCTCGCGGCCTGCCAATGGGCAGAACACCACCATTTACGAAACACTCTCATCTTCACTGATTCACTCTCTTCCATACAAGCTCTAGAAAATCGTAGTAATACCCACCCAATAGTTTCTCAAATCCATTACACCATTCATAAAATCACAGAAACCAATATACAAAAAATAAACATCTCCTGGGTCAAAGGCCATTCGGGCAACCTAGGGAACGAAACCGCGGACAAAGCAGCAAATGCGGCCACTCGACTTCATAGAGCGGCTGATTATGCAAAATTCCCAATTTCATACGTTAAATCCCGAATACGTAGGGAAAACTATGATACTTGGGAAGCGAGATACGCAAGTTCAGAAACTGGACAACACACGAAGCGACTTTTACCCACCTTAAAACACATAAAAGATATGAGAAAAGTATGTGAAATATCGTTCACTCTAACGCAAATCTTAACCGGGCATGGATTCCATAAATCCTACCTAAAGAAATTTCACATCACGGAAAATGAATTCTGTCCTTGCGATATGTCGACAATACAGACCATCGGGCATCTTCTCGAGACCTGCCCAGCATTTGGAGCCTCGAGATTTGATCACGAAATGATCTGTAACAATTTAAATGTTTCCCCATATAACATTAGCGAATTAATAAGTAAGGAAAGCTGCATCCAATCGTTCTTGACGTTTGTAGATATAATCATAAATAGGCTCAAGACTTTTAATGGTACTTAGACGATGGAAGACAGAGTGCACCTAAATCTCATGATCTAGTCTAGCTCGTTTTTCTGCCATCGCATTATTTTAAGAAATTAATATTAAAAAAAAAAAAAAAACAAAAAAAAAAAAAAAAAAAAAAAAAAACATTATTAAACATTTCTATATTATAAATCACATTAAATATTCATTAATATATATTATTAGACGCGTTATGTAAATAGGCTCAAGAAATTCTACATTTTCATTCAAGAG